>UXGD01001442.1:0-34892 GCA_900474315.1 Torymus auratus
GTTTAGACGTGCGACAGTAAGATAGTGGATTATTAAAAAAGTCTGCGTGTCTCAACAACGGCTTCTTTTTGCGTGGAACTCGTAGTTTTTTGCTATTCGGCTTTAATAATTTTTTAAATAACTGATTCGTTCACGTCTTCGTAACTCCCTTTTTGGACAACACCTCACATTCCCTCTCTGTAACTGAACATAATTTAATATACAAATACATATGAAAACAATAAAATTTCAGCACACATAAAAGCCAAACTTGAAATTTGTTTTTTCCTGCCAGGCGGCGCACCCCCTCTCACTGGCCACACTTACCTAAGTAAATCGGCCTGAGGGGATAAAGGAACGTGTCACCGACCACCCCGCCAGGTTTTATAACTGGAACATATTACGATTAGAAAATTTGAGTTATTTTCAAGACAAGACAAGATTCTTGACACCACAATTTTGATATTGTATCGATTATTGTCTTGAATTTTGACAAGACAATACAATATCAAGATTAATCTTGCTATACCGTGCAGCCCTAAAGTAAATAATTCAATAAATAAATAGAATAGTTTATAAATGAGCAACACCTAGACACGATATTTCTAAGATAAATGGTATAGTCAACCATCAAAATGCTACGTGCCATGAGTACCGAAATTAATATTCAAATCCCCACACCCAGCCTCCCCATTTTTAAAATAATTTCCAAGAATCCTCCAAATGCCACATAAAAAATCACTTTGCATCATCTCCCACTCTTCCCCATCCCCTTACCCCCAAAAAACGCTCACACCGACTTACCACCCCATAACGACACCTCCCCCTCCTCCCTTCGTTTGCGAAAATCAGCAGCCGCTCGAATCTCAGACGTCGTCGACTCTTCCTTTTCCTCTCTCTTTCCGACCCCCTGCTGACGACTTTTTCCCCGCGCCGCTCTCGTGTCACGTACGAAAGTTTACGCGTCGCAGTCTAACGCCTCGGCGCCGCGGCGTCTGAATCCGAGATGAGACGCGCGTCGTCGTCGTCGCGCCGCTTACCGCCTAGTATAGTACACTACTTTTGTGCGTGCGCGCGCGCGGGAACCGGCGTGACGACGATTGGTCGGGTGTATGTGTGCGTAATGCAGCGCGCGGAACGAATTTCGAGCTGAATTTTGCAAGGAAAGCGTTTTGCCGGGGGAGTGGCTGTCTGTGATGGGGGGAGGGGGGGTGATGCTGGAGTGACTTGGATGTCTAGTAGGATTAGGTTGATGGCTGGAATAAGGGGCGATTTGTTTTTTTAATTGGTGGGTTGGGGTTTAGGGGAGGTTTTTGGGGATTGATTTTGTGATTCTTAAGAAATTTTCAAGAAATATTTTGGTTGTTAATTGTGTTGCGTTGAGTTTATTATTCAGTGTATAAAATAATTGAATGTTGATAAGACATAATTATAACAATATAGTCTCTCTAAATTGTCCATTCAAAGAGATTGACAGAGATCGACCTAACATTCAATTATTGTACTGCTAATTATCTCTAATTCTTTAGTAGTTAAGCTTCTTCGCTTCCTGACGCATGACCATCGGAAATATCTCTAAGTAATAGGTTACTTTACTGAAATAAGATTATGAAGCAATCTATCGTGTACACAAATCTGTAATGAAATAAGATTAATAAAAGTTACCCGTCAGATCCGAAACTCTATCCAAATATTCTGAAACAATAAAAGTGAACCTGGTATAAACGTGAATTAATCGAAAGTGAACCATAAGTTGACCAGATATCGATAGTGGTTTCAACATGGATTTGAGAACAATAATAGTCATTCTCATTATTTGATGAAGGGAACAGAGATATAAAAAATTTATTGGATTTTATACTGGAAAAAAAGGATTAATCCACGAAGTTTAAAATGCGATGTTAAAATTCAATGGATAATTACTTGGAAAAAAAAAAAATTTTTGATTGAGCATGAGTTTGAATGTTTCCTGGAACAAATAACAAAATCAACAAAAAATGTTGAAATGATTGAAAGCCACATTAAATTTATATCATTAGGCAAATTTAAAAGGTTGAAAACCTTTTTCTTCTTTCTAATATTTGAATTGTGAAAATCTGTAATAATTTTCCCACATATATTACTAAATTTTTAAGTATTTTAATTTCACGAACCACAATCTACACACATCTGCAAGACCTGCGTATATAAGAAACTAAGCAGATCTCCGAATTCCGAACTGCAGAAAAAAAATCACGATCCTCCCCATAAATATTAACCTCCACGTATACATAGCAAACCGCAAACAGAACCGTGTCGCAAGAACTCCCCGAGCCTTGGCACCAAAAAAAAAACACGATTCTCTCCCCCATCCATCCACACGTATATCAAGCACCTCGCGCGGTACACTTCGACTACTAAACACACAGAAACCACACACCACTCGTCGACACCTCCCTACATCCACACATATATACCCCGGCGCTTATGCTAACCGCTCCCGTCCGAGCGTGTCACACCTTTTCCCCATACCTACCCATAACGTAACAACGCTAGCAACAGCTCCTTCCTCACGGGACCACGTGCCTGCTACCTCCTCTTCCTCCGCCCCTCACGCTTTCCTCGCTAATAAACACCACCGTATAGTCCTTCTCTCCCACGGCTGCTGAAACGCCGAGCTAGCGAGATGGATTTGAGCCTCTATGGGGAAATATCCATAATGCGCATTTGCAATTTCAATGCGGCGCGCGCGCAACCCCGACGACGCGCGGCAATCCCAAGTGCTGCTGGTTGCGTCTCTCTCGGTTCCCTTCGCGCGCGATTCTCTTCTGAAGTTTGTCTGGCTGCTGCTGCGAGGGTGCGTATATGTCTGTCTTTTGGGTAGGAAGGGAGGAGGAAGCGTTGTTTGATTTCGGGGAGGAATATTGCGGATTGGTGTGAGAGAGATGTACGCGTGATGGTTAATGCAGGGATGCCGTGGCGTTGATGTTGACGCTGAGGTAACGTTGAGTTTTCGTAGTCGGTTGGGAAATTTGGCAATGGTTGTATATAGAGAGCGCTGGAAATTTACTTGGTTACTAGAGATTTGGTAATAAAAGACAGAAACGAAAGTTATAAGCGATTTTCTATGTCGATAGATTATTACCATGCTGTAATTTTTTAATTTTATTAATGTATCCGATATTTTATAATCGATAATTCGCTCGCCTTTTAATAGATTTTCTCCTTAAATTTTTGAATAAAACATTTCGTTACCCAGGTTCGCTTAAAATTTTCAACTTAATTATACTTTTCTACGCGAATAATACATGCGATTAATTCACCGCAATTTTTCACTCACCAAAATTCCGAAAAGGCAGAAAAAAAAAATCACGCAAAAATTCAACTAAACCTCGTGTATATATTTACATACTCCAGCACCGGATAAAATTATTTCCCTACACCCGCCTTCCAACCTGATTACACCTTCATCATATATACCAGGCCGCATTAAAATACCCATGAATACGTACGAACATCCAGGCTAAGCCGAAACCGCCGCCGGTCCACTCGAAAGAGTGAAAGCAGCCGGGACGCGGGGCGAAAAAGTCGAGAGTGCACGCCGCGGGCTCTTTCAGCGCCCCGAAATTCAGGGCGGAGAAGCGAGGAAAGGCGCGTAAGCCCCCATCGTGGGGGTGAAACCCTTGCGCCTATGTATAAGACCCCGCGCGTACTTGAATTCGTCCCGTATATAGGCTTGCGAAGGATGAAGGAAAGTGTGTGGGAATGGTGAGGGTGGGGTTTTAATAAGGATTTTCGACGGCAGGGGTGTTTTTGGGTATTGATTTTAGTGTGGGGGTGGGAGGTATTGTGGTTAATGATAATGTACGAATGCTGGAAGTACTGATGAAAATAATGGTTTGTGACGAGGTTTCTTAAGAAACGACCTCTCATGTTTTGATTATAAATTGTTCTTACTTTCATTTATAACTATATCTATATTTATATAAGTAAGCATTGTTTATATAAATGCATAGTAAATGCAAAAAAATCTCACAATATACCGTAAACAAACGCGCGTTTGTCATCGAGAGAATAAACTGCGGAACGAACACCCGAGAAATTCGACATTCTAAAAGAAACGTCGCATCGCGCGAAACATCCAAACAAAATTCTCATATTTCCGAATTCCGCGACGACGCTCCATCTAGCGCCTTGGAAATTCCCTCTCTCGTGTCGGCCGACAAATTCTATTTTTCTCGAAAATAAAGTGCCATATAAAACTCTTCTCTCGCAAGTAACGGAAAATGATCTATTCGAAAGTTTCGAAACTCGAATGAATACAGAGCAAGAAAATCTCCGGCGCTAAGTAGAACGCGAATTCTCTCTCCGAATACACGAAACTCGCGTATTCGCTCTCTCGCCCTAGCTTTCTCCCCCTCATTCGTCTCTAACTGGCGCGTGTATAACGTAGGGGGCAAAGTCTGCGGCAATGCTATACTACGTCTTGTCAAATCAATTTTTTTTACCTCCCTCTCTCTCTTCCGACGAGAGAGAAATCGACGCTTCGATGAATATATACGTATATATCTCGAGCCGCGGGCGGGGGGTATAGTCGCGGGAGATTGTGCAGCTGGTACCCCTCATGCCTATCGAAAAAAGTGACTCATCGCGGTTCTTTTCCTCCCTCCGTTGCCGCGCGCGGCTTACCGCGTAATTCGCGCAAATCGAGTTTAGATGTATGTATCTATCGACGCCGACAGCCGTGTGTGCATGGGCGGGGGTACATATATATATGATGGGGCAGGAGGGGTTTCGTCTTGAAAGGGATGATTTTCTGTAAAGGGTGAATGGGGTTGTGTTTCGCGCTTGAGGAATTTCATTTTGCGAATTCTGAAGGATCGGCGAAGCGATTCGAATGAATGAGTTTGTATATATGTGTGTTACGGTTCTCGTTGTGATGATTGATTTATGAGTTTTTGGCGGTTTCGTTATTATTTTAAATGTCTTTCGAGAAAAAGTTGGGTTGATTGAATTGTAGCCTTTTATTAAATTTTTACTTTCGAGACATACGTGTCCTCTATACTTTGGAGGTGACATTTTGACATCCATCGATTTAATGACATAAATGTCTTTATTTGAGGTTACATTCTTAGAATTGCTATTTTATATCTCGCTATTTTATTTAAGAACCAGACGTATCAAACTGAAACATACTCTTCAACGTAATCGTCACTTATTTATACCGTTTTGAAAAGCTGTTTTCATTTTAAAGCGTTTATAGATTTCCTTACATCCTATTTCATTAAATAAATATATCGAAATAAAGTATTCATTGTAACATATCCAACTTTTCAACCGCTTTACTTATTAAAAATTATTTTGCCGCGTGTTCCACTTCAAATCCCATCACATCCGAAAACCGCACTTCCACCGATGAATTCTCCGAATTAGCAATTAATCATTAACGTATATGGGACATAAATGATGCAATTGATCGTAGGTAACTCGAGTGTGATCCCCGCAAACCAGGTCACAGAGAGAGAGAGAGACCACCGTCGAAAATAATCCAGCAGCAGCAGTCCAACTACTCGAACCTTCCCACCGAACCTCCCTATTTATAATTACATCCGTCACTCTCTCTCTACTCATCGATACTCCCCATCGAAATCGGAAAAACGTTTCCACACACACATACCGCGCGTGATTCATCTCTCTAGCAGCCATTTTCCTCTCCCTCCCTCCGACGAAGGGAAAACGAAAATTGTTTCCACTTGTCCCGTAGATTAGGCATGGATGGCTTCGGCCGACGCCCGCTGAATTATTCATGACGAAGCGAGCGAACTCGCTTTTGCTCTCCCTTCTCGCGCTTCCCTGTGTATATGTGCGCTGTGCAAAAGTGCGCAGCAGCAGCAGCGAGAGCTGTGTATATATATATGTGTGTTATGCTTTTCAGAAGTGATAGATTTTCATTATTTCGGGATTGTTATCTACGCCGCGTATAAGAGTCGCCTGCGCGCGCAGTACCCGGCTAATGGAAAATTATGGCCGAGAGGTACGCGCACCTGCTGTACACCTTTTCTCCCGACAACTTCGCTCGCCCGGTGCCTGTCCGACCCACGTTTTATCAATTTTCCGACGCGAGAAATTTTCTTCTTATACACGAGCGAGCCCTGACGGCTGTACGTGCAACGTGTAGGGTTGGGGACGGAGGAGAGAATCTTATTCGGACGGGGAGGATTATGTCTTTTTCGCTGGATTTGAATTTCATATAAGGGATATATAGATATATGGGGACAATCGATGTTTTCGCGTCGTTTCGAGGGGTCCGTTTTGGGTGTAATTGTTCGGAGAATTCTACGATGGGTCGCGCGGCTTGTTACGGGTACATTGTCCGCACATATTTTTAAGTCCGGTGAGATTGGGATGGGGGATTTGATGAGCCGCTGTTGTGGTTGTTGTTGTTGGCGCTGGTCTTCTTCGGGTGTATACAGGGCTGTTCTGTAGAATTGTGTGATAAGTACTATAGAGATTTAGGGCTATTTGGAAATTGAGAATAAATATTGATCGTTTATTTCACTATGTCAAACTATTGAAGAAAAATACTATAATTTGCAACTTATAAAGACTGCTTTTGGTAGCATTGATCAATAGTTCAATAACATTGGTCAATGAAGAGTTAGAAAACTAACATAATCCTTTTTTATTATCGTTGTACATGTACACCATCAGTCATTAGCAAAATACATATCCACACTCATACCATTAAATTATTCATTTCGTCAACCCCATTAAGATTAACCCAATATCAACGTAAACCCTATTTCATTACAACTATCAATCGCCCCACAGCTATAACCATTTTCTCATACCAACCGTTCAAGCTTCCTCGCAGAAACTTCATCGAACGTCCAACATTCATTGCGCTGCTTTAGCCTTTAGAAAAAAGGCGCGTAATCTCGCGCTTCCACCACCACCTTCGCGTAAATCTGTTAAAACCTCGCAGCCTCTGGTGAAATCTTCTCAACTCTCTCGGCGCTCGCGTAAAAAGCGGCGAGATAAGACGCGCGCGCTACACACTTTTAGTCGCCTTTGAGCCCCTCCGATGCCTTTTTCCGCAACACCTCCGCGCCGCTAATAATTTATCCCCTCGCGCGAGAACGAAAACAAATCAAAAGCAGTTCGCCAGCGGCAGTTCGTTTGCATTTTCCGCGGCGATTTAGCGCTACGAGAAGAGAGAGAGAGGAAGTTTAAGACACGCTGTGTGAATTTTAGTGAATTGAGGAAGAAGGTGTGGATTGGACTTTAAACCGACGTTGATCTTTTATAGAAGTTAGAGGGTGTAATTGATAATATTTTTGTAAGAGAAAATATGGAAGGATTGAGAAACCGCATATATTATATACTGACTATTGTAAGACTGTCACTGTTGCTGATAAATTTTTTTAGTGTAATTTGTTGCAGTTATTATTGTTTATTTTACAGGAAACTGTACGGTAAGATATTGGTTGTCTGATACAGTTTATATAATTATGGTAATTTGGATCGACTATCTTACCAATTTCATATAGAATATGTATATACTAATATTCGCGAAAAGTAATTAATAAAAAGGATTAGAAATGAAAAAGCTCATGAAAATATAATAATAAAGTTTGAGTATATCCTTAAAAATTAAAGCTTATTAAAAGCATTTAAAATCGTAGATAAATTTTAAATTATAACTTCGTGTTTTCATTATATACTTACTGGAAAAGTTTAATGTAAATGGAATGTTTATTTGAATATCTGATCGCGTAGTAAAAGTCGATGGCATACTAAGTAAAAGTATAAACTTTTAATGATTAAAATGTTATACGCGAACAGAGCTCCCCCCCCCCATTTTATCTTGTAAACTGCATAACGAAGCTTTATCAGCTTCTCCGTAAACTTTTCGTATTATGAAATTTATGAATAAAATCTCGCGATACGTGTGCGCTCATGTAAACGCAGAGTTTTATAAAAAAATCTACAGAAATCACTGATAAAAGTATATGGAACATATATCAAACGAGATTTAAACCACTTTTTACCAACTAAATGTGAACAATTCTTTTCTTCGCAATGCAAATAACAATTAATGTATACAGATTTAAAACAAAAGCAGCTTAAGAAGTAAATATATTATTAAAATTAATTAATAAAAATGAAATACCTCGAGATGGATCCCAGTCGTAATGATAAAACGCAATACCTACTATAGATTTATCAATTATCACTTCTACGCAGGAAAACAAAACAGCAAGACAGCAAGACCTTCCCTTACCATTTTCATATCGTTAACAGTATAGTTGTTGTCCAAGAGCATCGCGCTCCCAGCAGCACTCGAAATCGCTTAATAATGCAAGGTAACGTAATGAAAGCATTATCCAATCGTCGCCGAGAGTCCGTCTGCGATTTTATACAAAAGCCCGTCGTCGTCTCCGCGATATAACATCACCGACAGACGAGAGAAATCCGGTACGAGGGTGGCGCGACTCGATACTGTATTAATGGACTTTAATTTTCGATCAGACGCTCGCGCAACGAAGTTATACGGATAATTTTTCCTCTTCTCTCTTTTTTTTCCTGTTGTTTCGGGAAAGGCGCAAGAGGCGTTTTAATTAATTCAGACGCATTTGCATTCACATATTCCGCGTTACGAGCAATCGTATTAAAAGTATTACGTATGCAGAGACGCATAATGCCGCCCCTGTGCGCCCGGTTCTTCGTTATGGATACTTTCGTTTCTTCGGGGGGAGGCTATATGGGGAGGGATGAGGATACTCTAAAGTGCAATTTACATGGTAATTAATTGCGAGTGATATGTATATATATATATATTCGTGGAAATAATGTTTCAATATCGTGATTATTGTCGTTTTAAATTATAATAATATGTGTGCTGAGTTGGATATGAGGAAAAATGAACAAATTATTAGTGACAAAATCCATTAGCGAGCTTATAATAATTTTAATAATAATGTCCTGAAAATGCGCAGCCACAACACATGTATATGTATCAGAAAAATAAACGATGCGCGTTTGTATTCCTTTTATTGCGCAATTCCGTTCTTCAAAGCACTGTTTATGCGCTTTACAAAATTTCTTTAGTATTATTCCATATGATTAATATACGCTAATAAGAAATGAGAGAGCTGTACAATTAGTCACCATAAAATATCAAATCGAATCATCATCTCTAAAATAAAAAATATTCAAAATTAGTTAATTAAAATTAGGAGAGGAGTCCCTTAATCTGAAATAATCACATGTAAGCTACTAACTCTCACATCATTCTTATAATCCAGAAAATAATTCAACGTCCTGTATAAATCCAGGGAAGCTACATTACTCCCGCAAAGTCCTCTCAAAGTATATGTACATCCGAGGCTTCACTCAGGCGACGAAAATCGATGATCTCTCTCTCTCTCTCTCCCTCGCTCTGTCAATTAAACGAAGTCGCAAAGTCGCGAAATCCGCGTGTTCCCAGTCCCTCGCCTCGTCTCGTCTCTCTTTCCCGTGCGCACAGCAGCCGCTTATCATTCCATTATTTCCGTTATAATTCGATGTCGGAGCTCCGGCTCTGCTTTAACTAACGAGCGCAGCAGCAGCAGCAGCAGACGACGACATCTGACTTGTTAATTTTTCGCGCATAAATTCCCACTTTCTCTCTCTCTCTCGTGCTCGCGCTTCTGGCCTGTCTTTAATTGATTCCGCTGCGCCTCGGGGCGCTACTGCGTGCACTACTCGAATATCAAACGCAGGAGGAGGCGGAGAAGAAGAACTCTCGCGTTTCTATGCTCTCGTTTTTGCGATTGAATTTTAGAAGTGATTTCTGACGGATGAGTTTTCGAATTGATTTTCTTTTTTTGTGAGCTTATTGTTATTTTCAAAGTGTCTTCGAGGTGATCACCGATTTCTACGCGTTAATGTTTCGAGAAATTTTCATGGCAATGTCGTGATTTGCGACTACGATATAGTAGAATAATTTATTATAATGATTGTGGAATATATGTAAATACATCATTAGATACAAATGATTTTCACGAACTTGGTATCTCCTTCGATTAGTATACCACATACATTATTCTAATTCGTTCATTTAAAGCTAAAATATAGATAACATGGCCCCTTAGGGGGCTATAAAGTGTTTACAAAATGTTATACTTGCGCAATATTGTATCTTCAACAACGTACCTCAATTACAGGCTATCCACGTTAAATAATTTGTATAATACTAAAAAAAAACGAAATTTCCAAAACATTTGAAAGTAAAAGTAGGCTAAATATCTCGGTATCCTAACCACGAATACATTTCGGGGCGAAAATCAATCAACATCTAGTCCACGCCAAATTCCCCGCAGAACCTGGCCCCTCTTCCCTCGCACGCTGCACGCCGCGAAATCCTTATAAATCTCGGCACTCCAGAGAGACTCCCACGCTCGCTACGACAAAGCGAGAGCTAAATCCACATCTTTTATTCTCGCATTCCGCCCTATGCAAATGCGGGCTGGCACTGCTAGTAGGAGGGAGGAGGAAGAAGAAGAAGAAGTCGCACACAGCGGAGAGGAAATTTCCGGGCGACGGATTCGTAAATAAGTCCTCCCACCGCGGAATGTACATTTATATCTATATATATATATACATCTGGGTGTCTCGGCGGACCAGCAGCACTGCTGCGACCCCCCAACTGATTTTCTCAATCGTCCTGCGGCGATGTTAATGTTACCGAAAAAAATTAGACATACGTATATGTGTGCGCTTGCGTGTATGAATGTATGCATGTATGTATGCATGCTCGTCGGGCCGCTCTCTCTCTCGTGTCCCAGCATTCGTTCGCCCCGGAATATTCATGACGCGAGCGGAGGCCCCCGCGGGCAGAACGGAATGAAAGCGCTAATGTCGTTTGGCCGATTTGAAATATTCAACGGCGATTCGACGCTGCCGCGCGAGAATCAGGGTTTAATGGACGCGCGCGGCGATTTTGCAATTTTCCCAGGTTCCATCTATATATCCACATCGCTCTTGTTGAGAGAGAGAGAAGAGTGAGTTCTTTGATTTCGTTCGATCGGTATTTTTTTCGCTAGAGGCTTTGTTGCTCCCCGCTGTTGTATGCCTTGCGTCGTCCCCCGCGATGGAAATGGAAAAAAGAAGAGGTTGACGCGAGCGCGCGGGTGTTTTTTTTGTGTCCGACGGGATTCTTTTGTGGTTTAAAAGATTCTCTCTCTCTCTCTCTCCCGCGGCCGGCGTTTGATGGAACTCGATATTGTGTCGAGAGAGAGAGAGAGAGAGAGGCTTTTTGCAGTAGCGCGAGCCAGCTCGAGCTTTTTTCGATGGAAATATTGAAAATAATTTTCTTTACCCGCGGTCGGCCGGATGAAAGGTGTACGAAAATTTTTCAATTTATTTCTCCTTTCGGAGGTGGCACTTGTGTGGTGACGGCGATCGTATACGCGCGGTGATTGAGACGATTGGGATGTTTATGAAATGTGTCAACTTTGGGTAGAATTTAGTATATAAGTACTTTGAAGCTTGAGTTGTATTGTAAAGTTTTTCGGGAATACAGAAAAATAAATCACTTTTTTCTAGAATAATTAAATGTATAATAATGGTTTAATATTAATAAAAAACGGTTCTGTTTTGTTCCAGGTGAGTGCTCCCAACGTTTCACCGAATTAACAAATAACCCGTCTCCTAATTCCTCCTGGTGAGTAATACACAGTACAATATAAATTTCTCACGTCACCGCTAAAATAAAAATTATTAATCTGCCGCGCACGCTTACATTTCCTGGACTAAATGATTAATGATCTCGGCATCGAGAAAAATTGAACTCCAAACCGTTTCATTTCGCTGCGAATTTCTTAAAAGCAACGTCGCTCCAACATTCAATCCCCCTCGCTATCGCATGAAACATTGAAAAACCATTACCTCGAGTACCGAAAAGCACCGTATCGCAAATGAAAAAAAAAAAAAAAAAATACCCAATCCTACAACCCGGGCAGCGCATCGAAGCGCGTCGGAAATTAATCTCGTCCGGGGGGCCTGAAAAATCGCGTAAATAATACATAACACATCGCACGCGCTCGTGTCGCCCACTATACTACCGTACCCGGGGTAAAAGGGTCTCGCGGCGGAAAAACT
This sequence comes from Torymus auratus, assembly GCA_900474315.1. Taxonomy (NCBI): domain Eukaryota; kingdom Metazoa; phylum Arthropoda; class Insecta; order Hymenoptera; family Torymidae; genus Torymus; species Torymus auratus. The sequence continues at coordinate 12,103 of UXGD01001442.1, forward strand.
TGCTCTCGCTCGCGAGAAGAAGAAAAAGTAGGGTCCATTCCGTTCCTCTCTCTTTCGCGTGAGAGATCCCACAAGCCGCCGTTGTAAACAAAGATTTACTCCGAGCCCCTAGCGCTCGCAGGTGCCGAGTAAGAGAGAGAGAGAGTAGAAAGCACTCCAGGACTCTAGAGGTTGCGGGTATTTCGGAGGCCTAATTAGAGCGCGGAGAGAGCTGACGACGACGACGACGGTAGCGGCGACGAGGGAGAGAGGAAGGACGTGATCGTGGCTGCTGGCGGGAAAAAAAAGTTTTGCGAAAGTTACTTCGCTCGGCAGTTCCTTCCTGCCGCCAGCCTTCCTTTTTTTCGGATCGGGACTTTTAGAATTTCTCCCATCGACTTTTTCGTCGTTTTAGAAGGTATACGGCGCGAGGTGGAGATTTCGGATCGACGTGATTTTACGTGAGTTCTCGCTTGCTGCAGGAACCGGAAGGTTGGAAGTTAATAAAGTTACTGATGATATTTTAGGTTATTAAAATTGGGGGAGAGAGGTTATTATTCATTGAAATTTTTTTTCATCGGGGGGGTTTTTATTTTTAGTTTGAGGGAGTTTTAGTTTGTGGAGTTTGTTTTTGGGGGGGAACAGTCGGGGAAATATAATTGCGGTGAATTTTCTTCGGTTCTGAAAGTAGTCGTGTTCTATTACGCTGAGTCGGAAATAGAATGAACAGATAATTGAAAAATTCACTTTGAATAGCGCGGATAATGAATGCGATTATGAGTATTTGGACAATCTTTTTTATATAAAAGTTCCGAAAATTAAAAAAGAAAAAATGTACACCAGCCACTAATCTACTTAGCCAACTCGACATGCGAAATTCACAGGCCTAACTTTCTCATTTCCAAGCCGTTCCTCTGTGCAAAAAATGTTCTCTCTCTCTCTCGCCCTCCACTCGCCTTCTCCAGTTGTACGCGCGCGCGCACGCTAAATTCGCGGGAAGACAAACGCTCTTTTCACTTTACGCGTTTTTAATATTCCCGCGAAAAATATTTGAGGACAAACTCCTTCTCACGCGGGCGCGTTCTAGCTCTCCCATATATATACTGGAAAAAAACCTCGGCTCGAGTTTTCCCGGGATTTTGAATATGTATTTCAGTTCTCTCTTTTCCTTTCTCTCTCCTTTCTTTCCTTTTTTTTCACTCTGGCCTGAGCACCCGACGGGCACATAATTAACGCAGATTCTTAATTACGAATTTTTCTGAAAAAAAATCCCGGATTTCGTAGGACGTAGGTTCCCGGAGTCTAGTTCTAGTCCTAAATTAAACAACTCTCGTTGTATTGAAAAAGGAGGACGAAATGAAGGTGAGCCGACTTTTGAGGAAAAATTGTTTGTAGGTCCAAAAGATCTTGTAGTTTTAGGCGTAATTCATCAATTTACATTAAATAATATGAACTTTGATTTCATACTACCTATATCGTTTATTGAGTTCTGAACATACTGATCTTACCATAATTAACCAATCAAATCATTAAAAAGATTTTACTCATAATCTCATACATATGTTGACCTAGAATGGCAAATAATGTGAATATAATTATTATTCAATAAAAAGAAAAAAAAACCTATTTTATGTTAATTCAGTTCATTGTCAGTTTCCTTAATATTTAACTGATATGTACAACAGAGCCCGGTACATCCAAGTGAATTCGGCGCACTAAAGTGCATTCACACGCGGTTTGCTGTTTTCAAGTGCAGTCAGTGCATTTAAATGCAGTTGAATGCATTCAAGTGCATTCAACAATATTTAATAAATGTAAAATTATTAATATATTAATTATATATTTTACAAAATCCATTCTTAGAATCCCAAACTCCAAACCACACCAACCAATAAAACCCTATAATACCCATCGAACGAAAAAAAAAACAGATTAAACCAAAATCACCCGAGAAAAAGACCCTCAAGACTCTTATAATAATAATCCGCTTACTTAATACACCGATAAACGAATCAACTAATTACAAACCCCCTCATCCCTAAACACCCTCGTAATCCTGCGGCACTTAAAAGAAAAATCTCAGCCTCTATATCCCACAAGGGACGCGACACAACGACCTATAACACTATACCTCTTCCATAACCGCGACTAAAAAATTCAATCGCCTCTGCTCGCGCGCGCGTCATAAACTATCGGACACCTCCCGGAAATTAATCAGCTGTCCGCCCCGAAGAATCCCCCGTTATATCGCTTGTAATTCCGGCTCCACTGTCTCTCTTCCGCGAGGAGTCGCTCTCTCTCTCGCTCCCAAGGGGTGAGATTCGTCGGTAGCCGGGGGGTGTAAGTGCCTTTCCGTGTACGCCGGCAAGTTCGCTCTCGCGTCTGTCTCCCCCACCCTCCCCCCTTTCTTTCCCGCGCGTCTATTTTACGCCCTCTGTCTTCAAAGCGTCCTCTCTCCCTCTCTTTTTCTCCCTCTGTTGCTCTGCCGTGCTACGTATACGCGCGAACTCTGTGTATATCTCGCGTGCGTATAACGCGTCGCGCACTCATTATGTGTGTGTGTGTGCGGGTATGAATGGATTTAACGCTTGTTATCTCTCTCGCTCACTCGCTCCCCAAGGGCGGCTCTATACGCCAAGTAGTCGCTCTCTCGCTCTTGGCGGATTGTTGAGGACTGCGGGGATGAATCGTAAGCGCAGGAGATCCTCCGACGCAGCAGCAGCAGCTAGGGGTGGCTGTTGCTGCTGCACACAATTGCCGTGGCGGCTGCTACCGCCGTCACTTGTGCCTTGAGAAATCCTGTTTCTTCGCGCGTATCCGACGTGCGCGCGTTTTCCTTTTGTCATTGAAGTGCGGCGTATAGAAGGGGGGGAGATTTTCACCGCCCCGTGACGGCAAGTGTGAAATGCCGTTACACGCGCCTCGATTGAGCGTTCGGGTGGGCTCAGATTTTTACTTCTTTCGAGGGAAATGGTCTTTAGCGGGTGAGTATGTGTGTGGGTTGGGATTAGTGTGGTTGAGCTGAGATCTGTGCAGTGCTTTGTAAACTTTTAGCTGGAAGGAAGTTTGAGGTTTTTTAGAGGGAGGATTAATTTTTGACCTATAAATAATGGATATGGTCTTTCTGTATATAAAGCTAATAATTACGAATGATTTGGCTACACTTTTAGACTAGTACGTAATTATTCTATGAGAATTCTTTACTATTGTCTGACAATTAAATTGACTGAATTTATATGTATTATTTTCAAAAGAGCACCTTTTTAGACAGTTTTGTACATCCCTAGCTGGCTTCACCCTGAGCGGTACACCAATATGGATTACAGGACTGGTTTTCTAGGATAAATTGAAGATTTTGCACCCTGTCTCGCTTATCTGCTTCTCACGCTCCACTAATATAGCAGCCATAAATTACTTGAACAAAAAATATCGCAACAGTTAAAGATCCCTCGTATAACTGAATTTTAATCTATCTCACGGTTTGGTATGTCGCGTAAAAATCTTTTCGCGTAAAAATTGTAAGTATTGTCAATATACTGCTAGGACCAGGGACGAAATATGGCTCATAGATGAGGACCACTATGGTCCTAGCAATATATTGACAATACTTACAATTTTTATACGGGCTGTTATTTTGATATAATATCACGCTTCTCACTCTTTATCTACGACCTCAATCGTATAGTATACAAATTGCACTGTATTTTACATCTTCATACGATAAACAGAGATTTATTTAGACGTGTATTTCGTACGAGTTATCTCATGCCACTGCATAGAACTGTTGAAACAATGTTTCTAAATATGCGCTCTTATTTTAAACCCTACTTATTGCCAATTCCCTTACATAAAATCTACCAACAGTTGCTTGTTATTAAAATACGCGCAAAACATACATACAAATCCAAATAAAACACTCAATCAACATTTTATAATACTACATCTGCAATAATAATATTTAATCGCAAGCCGTTCCACACTATTTACTCGCTCTAAATTCAGCTCCGCAAGCACATATACAAAATACCTAATCACATCTAGTACATCGACTGCGCGGAAACCAAGCCGCCGTTCCACTTCCTCTATCTCTCCCTCTCTCTCTCTCCTTCCACCTCTGCACTCCCGCCTTGTTCTTATCTCTCGGCGCTCTCTAGACTATCCCTTTGAGTGTTACGTTCTCGCGCTCCTATATATGTATACATACACATATAGCGCACCGCTCTACACACACGACGTCGCGCGGCATATGTGTATACGTATATATACGCCGCCCATTTTGGGGGATATTTACGACCTGATTCCGCCCCCGTGTATTATGCGCTAGCGCGCACGAGTGCCTTCGGAATCTTCTCTCCTCTTTTGTCGCGGAGATGAGTGACAAGTTGCCGTCGTAAGCTGACAAAGTTAGACGCGAGATTGAAGGGAGAAAGGAGCGATGAAGAAGAGAGAGAGAGAGAGAAGGAGAGAATTTGGATGTTTTCCTCTTGGCTTCACCTTAATACCACCGCTGCCGCCGCTCTCACTCTCACTCTCTCTCTCTATTCTTTCGCGAGATTGGGTAAGTTTTATGGAGGGAAGTATGAAATTAGATAGGGATTTTCGCGAGGTGTTATATCATATAGAGCGGCGTTGCGCGCGTGGATTGGAATTTTCAGGTCGCCGTGATTGGCTGTGAATATAGCCGATATAAATTTAAGAGCTTTGATTATCGGGATGAGCGCGGCTGTGTGTGTGTGAGAGAGTGTATATATGTATTGAAAGATTTTTGTTTCGCGATTAATTCCGAGCGCGTTTCGCGCATAAGGTGTATTGGATTTTTGGGATTCCGCTGAAATAACGGCCATATACTCGCGCTCTCCTCTGATCATTAAACTGTAATATCTTCGGTAATGATTAATTATCGGGTTCAATTTTAATAGCCCAAGAACAATGTGTATACACGACAGATATTATCGAAATTCTCCGATGGATCGGCTAATTATAACGCGCGAAATTCTCCAAATTAAGCAATATTACACTGAAATTTTATATAAAAAACAAATATGGAAGCAAGTTTCACACGTGGAGCCGTTCGTCGAGCACTTCTCAAGCCACGCTGCAGCACCCTATATAGATTCAACTCACTCATCCGTGAGAAAGATACCATACGCGCCTAGCAGCAACGGGCGAGAGTTTTAATGAATATTTTATGCCCGCTTTTCCAGATGAAAGACAAATTCGATTCGCACCCGCGATGTGTGTGTGCATGCACACGAATCTCTTCTCTCCCCTCTTCGCGTTGCTCATGCGCCGTCAACGGTGTGTGTATAATACACGACTGACTTCTTCTTTTACTTCGTATTATATATTCTTTCTGGATTAAATTCGTTTCCGACGAGGGTCATATAGCGCATGCACGATTATATACGTATATAATTTATGCGCAATAATTAATCGAACGCGCGCGATCTGTTGCACCCCTGCAGCGTGTCACTATAGTGAGCAGCACGCTGGCGTTGTTGTCGTCGGGTAATGGCTGTGAAATTATTTTTTAATTGCGCAACGGTTTTTCCCGTTCTATTTTTGGGAGATGATGGTATATGGCTGTAATAATGTATTTTATTATGGTCTCTACATTTGGTTTTGATTTTGATTGCTTTAGTAATTATGGTATATATATATATTTTTTAGATATTTTACATTTAATAATTAATTTTGATTGCTTTAGTAATGATATATATTTTTTCGATATTTTACGTTTAATAATAGTCGTCGTTAGTAAATATATCGATTATTATTAATGATGATCAATTAACGATTGCCGGTGTAATTTGTCCTTGTATATTATAAACAAAATACGAAACGTTAATTAGAATTCAGATAATAATTCAATTAAACGAAATTATTACTTATAGATGATTAATTTCTGCGTATATAATTGCTTATCTCTCAATAAACAAAAGCGATATAAATAAATTTCTATTTTAAAACGATATATTCATTAAAATGATCAAGTTCTAATGCAACAAACCGTACCTGAGTACCAAAAATTTAACGATTCAAAACAGTTACAAAACCTCGCATTATTCCAGCTCAAAAGTAAACAATATTTATCTGCAAATTTTCCTACGACCGAAACCCAAACAAACTTCTTTCAGTTATACGCAAATACCCATACGAGCCACACTATCGGCAAACTATCGTACCCAAACATATCCATTCCTAATCCCAAAGTACCTCCACTCTCTCTCTTTCCCCTATACAATACGATACATCGACATATCAACGAAAACAAATATATACCTAGCTCGCAGCGAAAGGAAAAAAAAACCGAACTCTCGTTCACATATCCCCTGCGAGCTCGTGCGCGTATACACATACGCGACGAGCCGCTAATCTAATCCGTGCAAATCAAAGCCCCGAACTCTCGAACCTCCAGCACTGTAGCAGCAGCGGTGCGCGTTCTGCTAATAGAAAAAGAAATAAAGCCGCACGCGCTCGGGGAATATAAAACAGCGGGAGAGGGAAAGAGAGGAAATTCCACAGCCGCACGTACGTATCGGCGATTCAGAGTAATAAATCACGCTGGCTGCGCGCGGCGGAAAAACCATCTCGAGCCATTTATTGTCAACGCGCGGCAGCCGCTGTTGTTGTTGTTGTTGTTGTTCGGGGTGAGGGAGAGATGGATGGACGCGTTGGGAAAAAGAGGTGCCAGGGATACGACGTCGCGTCTTCTTTGGCGCGTTGAGGTGTGGAAAGCACGGGGTATTTATGAGGGAAAGTTTTTGCAGTGATGGTGCGCTGACAGTGGGATTAGGAGGTGGTGGAGATACTTGGATGATGAGGTTTCGTTCTTGAAGCATATGGAAAAGTGGCGGAAACGATTGAATCGTCGTGTACTACACTGTAGATAAATGGAATTAATTTATGCGAAGTCGAGTTTTATTAATAATTAAAATTATTACTTATGTCGAGTTTTACTGTTGTAATGTGGGTAGATTTTCTCGTATTAATAAAAAAGCGTATATAATAACGTATAAAAAGTATGATCTATATAATACTTGGAATGGAAACACGTTTTTTGCCAGCTGCTATTTTCTACGTCTTTGTAAATGATATGCACTCCGTTTGATATTTATCTCGTAAAGTGGCTATTCCTCTGTGTCTAATTCACGTTTAGAAAAAAATCTTTTGAGTTTTTTTTTCTTGTTCTCTGTCGCCGGTAACTGACTGATAAACCATTATTGCACAAAGTGAGTTATTTTGGTTGATATAATTGTTCATATCTATTAATAAAATACGTTATATGTGAATGTATAAGGCTAGTGGTTAGAAAGAATCATTGAACTGGCGGTTTAAATGTTCTTTGAAGAAAAATCTCACATTGCCATTTATACTTAAGTTACATTATTAATTATATACTATTATATTATAAAGAATGCATTGACCGTACGATCTTGTTCGAAAATTTAGGTCGAGTATTTTTATTATATAATTCTTCAAAAACAGTAATATGCTAGAGTACTAAGAGTAAATAAATATGTAAAACGATTTTTAGAACTGTGAAGAAAACTTTACTTCGATTTTAAAACATGCTGATTTAAATGCTCATGGTTTCACATTTAGATATGACTATTTTTTTTCTTTTCTCAAATTTAGATGAAATTTTCTCGAATTTCCATAAGACTAATGTTCAATTCGAATAGCAATAATTCCGTAATCATTGTCGTTAAGCCACTAAAATTTTGTACAACGTTTTATATTTATCATATATTTAATGACAACTATTTTATAGCCAGTACACCCTTAAACTTCAATCAAGAAGCCCTAATATCCCTTCACCGTTAATTTCGCATCCTTACCTATCCACTTCCCGCCTATTTATCACATCCCAGACTAAACACCCGGCCAACCCCTAACTCTCCTCCACCGAATGCAACTTATCACTCACTTAACCATGCCAAACCCGCTATCCCTCTTATCCCCTCCCCTATAGCTACTCAGCGGCGTCCCTCGAAAAAAATAATCGAAACGAACGGCCACCCATCACTCCCGAGATTTCCCAGCCACCGTGTAAAAGTCTCTCTCTCTCCCTCTCTCTTAAAAAAAAAGAAAAAACAAACAAAAAATCGCCGAAGGGGAGGTATAAAATAGTAGCCAGCCGGGGGGGTCGCTCCTAATTCGAATAGATCAACGTCGTGGATAAAGAGCCGCGGTCGCGTGGCGTCGTCCCCCGACGTATGGAGACGAATCGCCGAGCGAGAGAGAGAGAGAGAGAGCTCAGGTGACCGACGGTAAACAGAGAGAATCAATTCCCGAGCCCCGCGCGCAGCGCTAATAGCCGGAGGTCGACCGAACCGTGGCCTAGTTTTTTTGTTTTTTTGTGGTGTGTGCGCCTGAGTGGTCGATGGATCGGTTCGGTCTTTCGCGGAAGTCCGGTGAGGGGGATTTTTGTTTTTATCGAATGTCTGTGGGATGAGGTTTTGAAGGAATGCGCGCCTCGGAGTTTTGGGGTTGCGGAGATGGGGCGAATAAAATCGATGTCGAAGAGGTATATAACGCGAAATACAACAGTTTCATCTTTATAATATGGCGAGCTAGGTTTTATTTTATGGTATTTTTTGGTCGTAGAATCTAAAACTTTTAAAAATGTATTTAGTTGTCACTGCGTTTTTGTCAATACCAGAGTGGAGTAAAATTTTAGGAAACTTTTTAACAATTCATTCACTTTTCGCCGTATTTTTATCAATAAGCAGAAATTCTTTTCCAAGATTTATCTGGGTTTCGGATGATTTTTATTATTTAACATAGCACACGAGAGGATCTAGATTTTCTTATCAATATGCGAATGAATTAATATTTAGTCGCGAGTTGCTTTCCCGCTGCTGTTATTTACTTATTGACAATATTATTTTAATATTTATGAACGGCATATGTACGTGTGCTTATTTATTATTAATAACGCGGATGTATTATGATGAACTCTGTAATATTACAAAATCAATAATCTCTAGTGTAGGAGAAGAGCGGGAAACGCTCGGGAAAGAATATCAAAGCCAAGGCGATAATAATAATAATAATAAGCTGAAAAAAGGCAATAAACGAAGATGCGCAATACAGATCGACTTAGAGCTCAATGCTGCATAAATATTACCTAATAATAAACTCAATTTCACGAGCACCTATTTCCACAATAAAACTTGTCACATAAATCCGCCGATTTATAGATAAAAGACATGTTTATCCTACCACGAGCTACACATAATATCGCATGCACGAACCTAACCGTATCGATAATATCAATTCCGCGAACCCCCGCCGATATAACTCTTGCTTTTTACGTCTAATGTAAATTAGACCCGGCACACCACGTCGCTCGCGTCGTAAAGAAGAACAAAAGAACGTATAATATAGGCCCGACGTCGTCAGGATTATTATTCATAAATCTTCGACTCCTTCGTCAGGAGCTGGCATCACGCGAAGAGACGCACGCACGCACAAAAGAGGGAGACAGAGGAATTTTCGTGTATATGTACACGTCCAATCTCGGAGCTACCGATCGATCCAGGACAAAAGAAGACAGAGACAAATAAACGCGTTGACGTACGGGGACGGCGCGCGGGAGAGATTCGATTAGGGCGGGGGAGCATTAGATTTAATTAGATTGCTTTTTGTAAGTCAATCGCGGCGTGAATGGAGGAGGCGGCAGAGGAAGTTGGGTGTGTATCGGCTGCTTGTGGCTGGATGTAATAATGGGGGTAATTTTGGGGTGAGTCTGCGGCTGATGAGATGATGTTGGGCCGGGTTGATTGCAGCGATTTGTACTTTGATTCATATGCGTAATAAGTTGGGGGTTATAGTCTGCGTGATGCGATAGGATCTTTCTCCTTTTTTTTACGATTTCAGAATTGATTAATCGATACTTGGGATTATGCAAGCGATTTTTAAGTTTATTCGTGAGGATTTTCATGCGTCGTAATAAAAATTTGTAGGTGGTGAGAATTACTTTACTCAACAATTTAAAAAATATAAAATTGAAAATAATCATAAATCCAATGTAGGAATCTTCAAGTGGGTATTACAGTGACTCTTGAAATGGATTATATAGAAGTCACAAAGTGACGGATATGCATTTAAATACAAGGAGCTTACTTTGAATGATAAAGGGGTCCTCCGGATCAAGTTTCATTAAGATTGAGAACCCTTCATTTTCACCCTCTTCAAATCGAAGAAAAAGATTGCTTATATAATATACCTCTCGTCGACTGTAAAATTCTTAAACAAAAATAAACACCCTCAACTTTTTTTAAAATCCCAAAATCCAAGCCAAACCTTCCCAACAAAAACCAATTAATCCAACAACCCGTTAGGGTTACCCCGTACACACACATTATATACAAGCGCATGTTCCTATAGTCGCGTGCGCGCTCGCATCTGTGAAATCGGCGACGGCGAGAGAGAGAGAGCACAGAACACAGTTCGCTTTCTCGACCCTTATAATTTAATTTGATAGCCGTTGAATCGGAGCCGATCAAGCGTTCGCCCCCCTACCCTGATTTTCCCACGCGCGCGCGTGCCACACACACACACAGTCATTATTTCCGACCGAGATCGCGTCGATTCTTCGCGCTCGCTCAATTATCACGCGCAAGCGAGCGAGCGCTGGGGAAATTTGATTACGCTCTCTTCCCCCCTACCCCCTTTCGGCGCTTTTTATTTCACCTCAAGGTCACGATCGGGTACACGTGCCCTTTGTCCCGAGGGTTTGTTTGCATAGATGTCGCGCGTCTGTGTGTACGCCACTATGTCTTTGTGTTTGCGCTTGGGTCTCTGGTGCAAATAAATTTTGGGTTTATTGAATGGGTGGTGATTATTTAATTTGCTGGAAGAATCGACGCGGTGGTATTTTTTGTTGTCGGATAATCTGTTTTTTTTTCTTCTTTTCGGTTGGTCGCGACGGTTGTAGTAGTTTCATTGGGTTCGTGGAGATGAAAAAGGTTGATATATTGAAAAAATAATGGAGATTGGAGTGATTTTAATTTTGTCGAATGAAAAGCGATGAAATTATTATTTATTAAATTATTAAATTACATATTCTTACTTTATTTTTAATGATTCGATTATACTGTATGTATACAACCAAATAGTAAATAAATTATTCTTACATTCTTATACAAACGTAATGAATTACATCTTGATTGATCGAATTAATTTATATATTCTATTATTCGCAAGATTCTTCCTCACTCCTAAACAAAGGCAACGTCTCAATAAAATCATACCCAACTGTTCCCCAACTCCACCTATTTTTAATTTAATTCCTTATCGATCGTCACTTACATCCACTCCATCAGCCGTAAAATAAATTCGTCACGCCTTACACGCCGCGACAACACGACTCTAATCCCAAAAAGATTCCTCCTCTTTTATTTTTTCCACCCCCTCCTCCCATCCCCACACACACATACACTTCCCCAACTTTCCGTCACGTTTTTCCCGAGCTTTCTCTCTCTCTCGGCGCGCCATCCAGTCAGCGTCCGCATGCACGGGCTTGCCAAGTTTTCGCGACGCGTTTAATGGATTTTTAACGCGAAATTTATTTGGCGAATTCCCGCGCGCGCGCGCCGCGCCCGATTGCCTCTATTTTTACGATTGATGGCGCCCCCCACGCCGGGTAGGAAAAATCGCTGTTCTCCTCTCTCTCCTATACACACCAGTACCGAGAATTGATTTATAAAAGCCCAGCGTAAATCTCAATTTTCTCTCTAGCGATACACACAGACACATAGAGCAATAGTAGAAATTCTCACGCGCGTGTGTGTATATATATACAGAGAATCGATCGAGAGGTGGTGGGAGATTCCAGCTTACGAAATTTCGCATTCCGGGACAGTCGCGCCGAGCGATAAGTGATCGCGCGCGGGGGTAGGTGGTGGGTAGCCGCGATGGTAGCGGCGTAATTAATACCCGGGGGCCGCTTCTCGTTCGAGCCCCTGACTTACGGCCCGGAATTACCGGCCGAGACTCGGGTTAGCGGCGCGATCCTTGGCCAAGCTCGTTTGTTATCGGTCCAACTTTCCCCGTGCGCGAGCGGGAGGGAGAGAGAGAGACTTCTCGGTGTCTGGTTAGAATAGCGAGCCCAAGTGGATGTGTGTATGTGAGGTGATAGGGGGAAGAGGAAGAGTCTGGGAAAAGTGTTAAGAGGGGGGATATTAGGGTGACAGGTGCAGTGATGAGAGTTTGTTTTGATTTCAAATAGGCTCTTTGTCAAGCGGAATGGTGGTGGTTGTGGAAAATCTTTTGGATGGTGATATAATAATGAGTAATTGGGTTATGAACGTCTTTTTGGTCACCTAAATATACACTTGGATAATAAATTTTGAAAACAGACTGTATGTCTTCTTCACTAAATCCAGTACAATGTTTGGTATTGATCTCAAGAATTTGTGGTATATGTCACAACATATCAATTCGATTATCTATTTATTCGCTGAACAATTTGATCTTCTACGATTAAGATGTAATCATGATATCTGATTATACTATGAATACTTTATTACTTATGTCACGGGTTGTTTCTAGAAAAGGCCCATTCGATTCAATCCACTAGATGATACATTCATCATCTGTATAAATCTTTTATACACCGCAGTAATAAATAAGTTCTAGTAACATACCACGATTACTAAATTGACTCGGATGACTTCTCAATAATTCCATTTGCAGAAATTGAAACCATTTAATTTCCTTTTTTTTCCGTGTTTCTGACTCGATACATAGCTCTACAAATATTCTATAAATTCTCAACACAATGAAACCCAAAAGTATGTTCAAATAACGATCCTCCAATATAAATCACGTAGTACAAGGCACATCCCCATCAAACCTCGATTACAATCCAAAACATCCTCACCTACATACTTACACCACTTACGCCAGCAATAGCTTCAAATCTCCCTCTTCTGTATATCTCCTCTCTCTCTCTCCTGCTCTCGACGACTCTTAATTAATTTATTTGAAATCTCTCCTCCACCTCTTTCTCTTTTGATCTCCTATCCCCCGTCTCCTTTTGTCCTGCCACTCCGGGCCGTTGCCCTTTCCCTCGCTCACTGCGACGAAGTCTAAGGTCCCTTCGGCATTTGTCGTACCTAATTCAATCGGAATTCAATGCGGCTTCGCCTCGCTCTCTCTCTCTCTCTCTCACTCACTACGTCAACGAACGAGTTCGTACGGCACTTGGCGGATTTTCGCTTGCCAACTTCGCGAGAGAGAGAGAGAATTGTGTTTTCGCGTCGTAGAGCGGAGAAGGACTAATGACGCGGCCCTGCCGTCGATCGACGATCGAAAGAGAGAGGGAGAAAAGGGAAGGAGGTAGGGAGTTGCGTACATTGGTACTGTTGAGGTAGAGAGCTGTCTTATTGTGTAAAGGTAGAGTTTCGGATGGGGTCTTTGGTGGGTGAAAATGGTTGGTTTGAATAAAATTTGGGAAGTTTAGATGCGATTGGATGATGAAATTTAGTTTAATTGACCGATTGGATAGTCTCGAAGCCATAATTGATTGAATATAAGGATTGCATATACAATTCAAAGAAATTACAATTTATTTTAAATGTATACATATACAAAAAAATATATTTTTGTTACATTAAAATTAAAAAAAATAAATAGTTCAATAAAAATCTTATCATTATCCCATATATATATTTAAAAATATAATTTTTCAAAGAGTGTTTTAAATGTATAATAACCGTGAAATTTTCTCCATATCAGTAAGCACAGTTTCTTAAAATACACTTCGCGGCATTGTCTCGAATAGCCGCGGCAAGAATCGACAAAGTCAATTCCCCGCACTACATTTTCAGATAAAACCACTCGGCTTTTGCACTATAAAAAAAAAATACACGCATATAAAATGCGCGCAACTTCCGCGATAAAGCCCTTCTCTACCCACCTCTACTCTCCTCTCCTGCGCCACTATCCCATCAGAAACGAGCCTCGAATAAGTATAAATAAAGATAATTCGCCTTTACGACTCGTAAAGCCGGCCGATAAAAAAAAAGTTTGAGGGCCCCCTTAAAAAATTACGCGCTCAAATATAAAACTCTCTCTCTCTCTCTCTTCTCCGCGAGCATTTTTCTCCCCTATAATTCAATGCCCCCCACCTCGCCACCTCTCTGCACCATATTTCACCTATAGGGATTGATTAAAACCCGTAAATTTTTAATCTCGCGCTGCGCCCGCCCGTGGGATCGATAGCCCGGCCGTTTTACAAAATCATTTTCCCCGAAAAAAAAAATAATAATAAAAGCTCAACAGCGGCGGCAGCAGCGTGAATGTATAGCGACCCTTTGGTACGCGGCGGCGACGTCCGACGCGATTACAATCGCCAGCGCTGTCACCTTTACGCTCTCGCTCTCTCTCCCGCGGGGCTCGTGTATATATACGTGCGACGAGCGGGGGAGAGAGTAGAGAGATGGGGGTGACGTAAGGGAACACAATGTGCGTGCGAGGTAATTCGAGGGGAGTCGTCGGTTTACCCGGACTTCGGGGCTCGCGTAATTGCTCGGGTGGTGTTGTCGTTGTTTTTTTTTGCGTGGAGGGAAATGAGAGGGAAATGTTTTGGATTGGTGTGACTTGTAAATAATTCTGGTTTGTACTTTGTTGGATTTTTTTTTTCACGGCGAGGATTAAGGGTTATAATTAAATATAATAATAAGGTAATCATTTAATAAGTGCAGTGCGATCGATAAATGAATAACCAGAATTAAAAAAAAAAAAAAAAAATTTCTGTAGCAGGATTAAAGTATTAATTTAAAACTTTAGTTAATACCGTTAAGATATTATTTTATGACGGTAAAGCGAACCCATAAAAATGCAGTTTGCACGTTCCCCCCAGCGCATTAACGCGGTTATTATTAAATTTCCTCGAATCATCAAATCCTATATTCCGGACGCAAAAATTTTATCATTAATTTTCCAATCTCTTCAGCATACGTCGCTCTACCAATTCAAATAATTTCCACAGCTACATCGCAACCTCAACATAACCAACCCAAACAAACTCTATTAAAAAAACTTCAAACCCGCCGAATTAAATTTATTTGCAAATAAAATACACCCACCCCCTGCATATCCCAATGTCGAATATCAAAACTGCCAGCAACTCTCACCCATAGAGCTACAACCACTATATACTCCCCGGGCAACTTTAAAACCACCTCACCTATCACACCTGCCGCGCTTGCACACGCAACCCAAGCGCCCGCTGAGAAAAGACCCACGAGGCTTTCGAAAGCCCTGTGCAACACCACGGCTTCCTTCGCATTACGCGCGGATATTGATTAAACGCGCGCGCGCGCGCGCAACACGACCCTCTCCTTCCTCCTATACGAAAAGAGAGAGGTGGCGGCAAGCAAGCAAGCAAGCGAGCAAGGGGGGCTTTGCGGGACGCCTGGGCAATTAATATTATTTATCGACGTCTTAATCGGCCGGTTGCATCTAACCCTGCCCCACCCACCATCTCTCTCTCTCCTGGGATGCTGCGGTTTTGCGCAAAGTGGGTGCTTAGTACGCGCGGCGGCCCCGCGAATTCCGATTCCGCAGGCAGTGCTGCTACTGGTAGTAGTAGTAGTAGCAGTCGTAACGCGGGCGAGCATCGATTTTCAATTAATTCGTTGCAGTCAGCCGAGGCTTTTTGGTATGTGCATGTGCGCGCGTTCGTGCAAAGGTGTGTGCGGTGGCGGTCGACACGGTTGTTGCTGCTGCCGCTGCTGCGTTAATCTGATTGGGAATTTCGTAAGGTGAGGGTGATTAATAAGGTGGGTGTGGGAGGACGGGGACTGGGTGAGAGATAGTGCGAGAGAGGGTTGAGAGTACTAATGGCTGTGATTATGCGTGCCCGCGGGGCTGTAATCTTTGCCGGGGAAGAAGTCCGTTTGTAGTAGCATTGATATGTTGGCCTAAGGGCTGGGGGAGGTGCTACTGCTGCTGCTGGCTTTTAATTCATTGTTCGAGGTAATGGGATTAAGAGGTGGTGGGTTGGCGGGGGAACGGGGCTGAGATATTTGTTTGGTTATTTTGTTGCAATTTATTAGGCTATTGGAGAAACTGTAACGATACCTATACTCTTTTTTTTATGAGGTGATAATAGGAAGGAGAATGTATATGGTGATACAAAATTCATATGTGTAGCGGTGGTGTGTAGTTAAAGTTGGCAAACTGGAGTTAAAGATATTGAAGTAGGTTTAATTCTCGGTAGTGTTTTCGTAATTGCGACTTGAAAGTACACACATTCATAGTCATTTTTATACGAGTAATGTAAAAATGTAGATCACGAGGGAAAAAAGGGAGAAAAAATTCTTATGGTAGGTTGCAACATGTAGATTTAAGGATTATTTTATGAGGATCATCCTTTGGAAAAGTTGTCTTGTTGTAAAAAAATTCAGCGTAGAAAGATTCTTCATATTATTTCTTAAATGACATAAATAAATCATTTCTCTGCTACTGATGATTGCAATTTATATACGTCCAATTTTCAGAAACCCTTCTCTTATGTCAATCATGGTTTTACCCACAGGCTCAAAATGGGTACTTGCGTTGCTATTAATCTTTCTGATGTATTGGCAGATTTATTTAATTAAATTTCAACGCGGGTTTCCAATCAACACCCTATGATCTTCTAACTATACTTTCAAAAGCTCAAAAACATCTATATCTGCTAACCAGCAACAATCCCAATTACAACTTCACATCTGAACCCAGCCCCTCGTTAAAACCAAATTAAAACCCTCGAAACCCCCAACCCCTAACCCTACAACCACATTAGCACGCTCTAACCTTCCCCATTCCCACCTGCAATCGACTCTCTCTCTCTCTTTCTCTTTCCCTTCACTCTGCTCGAATTTTTGCCTCCATTCTGCCACACACGCCAGGGTCATGCACCGTAGCCCATCGGAGGGCGCCGAGCCATTTATAGAACCACTGCTGCCGCCAGCACTGCGCGCGGGCGCGTATATAGCTCGGACCGACCGCCAGTCGGGGGTGGGCTAAATGAGCGAGACGACGACGACGACGGGAGACGGCGAGGTGGAGGAAAAAATAAAAGTGCTGCAGCGCGCGTCGATCGTGCGGCCGTCGTTAAGCTTTCGTCGCCGCGCCAAGGGAAGGATTTCTAGGTGGTGGTTTTGGCTTTTTCTTTTTGCTGGGGAATTTGTGTTTTTTCTTTCTCTTGTGGGAAGCTTGGTGGATTGGGTGGGGGGAATGCGGTGTGGTGGTTTTTTTGAAAAAGTAGAAGATATTTGAAATTAGCTGGTGCATTTCCTTACGGGAATTTGATTTTTTTTTTATGGCTTCGAAATTGAATTTTGAAGACAGAAATGTTTGTTCCTATTTTGTTGGAAGATAGAACACTGTAGGATATTTCAATACGACTTTCAATTTCATCAATTTATTGATAACCTTTTTAATTCCTTGAACCAATACTTTTATAATATTGTTACAATATTTTGGTTATATCTTCAACTAACGATCTATAATTTCAGAAAATTCAGATATAATTATAACGAATATTTCTCTTTGTATGTTACAGGTGCGTGAAATCAAGCGACCCCAAACAAAAGATTCGGGATTAAACCTCGTAAGTGAATTTATATACGCCGTACAAATAAATCCAAAAGTATTTATATATTTCCTTTGTTAAGCGCGCACCATTGATCTTGCCCAGCCATTGAGCAAGAAGGCAATAAAAGAAAAGTAATTTAAGTGACCAAAACGATTTTTGATCTCGAGGAATGTGCGTACAGATGAAAAGCCATGAACCATTAGGGAACGATAGCGAAAGTGAAGGAGTGGGAGAGAGCGAAAGAGAAAGAGAGAGAAAGGAAGGGGTGGGGGGAGACAGTCAAAGATAGTCTCTCGGAGACAAAGGGACGAGCGAGATGTGCACGCGCACGAAATGCGAAGCAGCGACCGAAAGTCGAAGATTTACTTGGAAATTGAAATTCCGACGTTGGAATTGAACCACGCGTTTCGGTCCTCCTCTTCTCCCCCTCCTCCCCCCTTTCGCCGTCGCTTTCTCTCGCTCTGTCTCCGCACGAATCTATAGCGTCTCCATTGCTGTTTCTCCTTCCGTGCCTCTTAACTCTTGATTCCTCCTTCAATTTTGTTTTGTCTTATTCCGCCTCCCACCCCCCCTTTCCAAGTTCTTCCACGCGTAGTTTATGAATTCGTCGATCTAGGATCCACGGTGGATTTAATTAGAGTCGTCTATTTTATTCGCTCGAATTGTTTACTATTTTAAACTTATTGCTCTCGAGGATGAAGGGAGACTTAAGTGCTTTCCAGCAGCTGTAGGTCTTCGTTGTCGGGAAAGATTATGCCTGAAAGCAAAATAGAAAAATAAGACTGAATTCTGTCAAGGCTTTTATAACTCTTAATATTAATATATGTTTATAAAATGCAGAAATATTATTTTTCTAATATCAAAATGTAAATCATCATTAATTTTCGTCCGCTCCCGTCGCCTCGCTCCCTAATTAACTAATTTTATAAATCCTCATTTAACGAACAAACTTGGAAAAGCCTCTCTCGCGAAACCCCTTCTCGAAATTCCATCCACGAAATCCCAAGTTCCGCCGTACGCCGACGCCATTTCTTTTCCTTTTCCCACTCTCTCGTTCTCTCTACTTGAACCTTTCTTTATGAGCAATTTACGAGCGTGCGCGCACGCCCAGTTTTTGCCTCAACTCTCCTCCTCCTCCAGCCACGGGCGTACAGCTCTTATTTTACACCTGTTTTACCTCGCGCCGCGCATTGCTCTCTGAACTTCGGGTTTTGTCGTGAGAGAAAGAGAATGGGAGAGAGGGAGAGAAGTAGAGAGAAAGCAGTGCGACATGGCGAACTCTCGAGTCTCTTTTCTTAATCTTCCGCGGAAAATTAAGCGGCAACGGTGGAGTGCGCGCAGGTGCGGATACTTGGCTTCGATGGCCTCGGCCGTTAGTTTTTCCCGAACACCTGCTTTGGTTGTTTATCGTTGTTGCGCCTGCGTTATTCACGTCGCGCTTTGTTATTAATGTATTTTATGGAGTAGGAGATATATCGGAAACTTTTTGGATTGCCGTTATAAATTATATAAAAAGCTCAGGAAGAAGTGGCCCATGAGCAATCGCATAAATTGAACATTTTTCTTAATAGCTCGCCTTCGGTTTAATACGTTGTTGTGGAAAATTTATAAGTGAAATTCCTATCTTGGAAAAGTGATAATTTAAGAGACACCCCTCGCATTTTTCGGCTTATAGCGAGAGAGATAACGTTTTTTCAGGTCCGCGTCAACGTGACCAGCCGAAAGATAGGACAAAAAATGTGGGATAGATACACACTATCAATTTGCCATAAATCAGGCGAATGGCGTTTTATATCATTCCGGCGATTGAAGGAGCGAACCGAAACTTTTGAAATTTGGGGAAAAAAACTTTGCTACGCGCGAAAGGCACGTCCAATTTTCTTTCTCGTCCTCTTTCTCTTATTTCGGGTATGGGGGAAATTCTAGAAAATCCATTTGAAGGCTCCGCGTGACAAAAACTTTTGTATGGCTTCAGCAAGTTCGGAAAATTTCCGAGAGAGGGAATACGAAAGAGAACTTCCGCATATGCAGAACGAATAATATAAATAGATTGAAAATTTAGATGCCAAGTGCAGAATATGTTATTATTTTGTTTTATTATTTATTAAACTATTAATTTATTGAAATTCTATAATACGATAAGAAGTGCGAAGTTCAGAGTCCAAAATATCTTCTTAAGCAACAACATTGCATTCTTTTTCCTCCAATCCACATTTCTTCAGCAACTATTTTGTCTATTTGTGGGTACGAAAAAAGATGCAGCAACAGATAGGAGCACTTAGCATAAAAAATTGAACGAACGAGAGAGGAGGGGATCGAGGGGTGAAAGTAAAGAAAAAAAAAAGTAAAAAAAAAGAAGAGGAATACGAGAAAAGGCTCTTTCGCCTCAACGCTTGACTATGGCTAAAATGAACACACGGTATATTGCCGGCGTGGCAGAATACAGGAAAGTAACGGGGAGAAGAGGAAAACTTGCGAACTTGGTCCGGAAATAAATTTTCGCAAAAACATGACGCCTGCAGGTAGAAAAGCTCGAGTTAATTTCTGGCGTCGTTATTCGCATCACCTCTTTTTCACGACGCCAAGTTTCTTATCCTCTTTTCCGTCTTCCGAGACTGATGACTTTAAAGTGTTAAAATTATGTGGAAGATTGATTTAATACTTTTTCTTCTTTTGTAGAGCATCAGTAATAACAAGACGGTAATAATTCTAACCTTTTCTTGCAGACATTATTCTCATCAGAAAATTCGGTCATTTAAAAGTATAAAAGATTATGTATATTTGATAAACAGGAGTGATCACCATTTAAGTTTCTACTATTTCACCTAAAGAAGCTTATGCCAAAACTGTCAATCACAAAGTTTTACCTCACACACAATACAAAATTCTACTCTACTTACCCTGATTAAACCACACTCATCACACCATCCACTCACGCCGACCCCTCTCCCCATTTACTAATTTCGCTAACGAATCAATCACCACGCCAAAGTCATATCATCATCATCATCACTCGATCATTATACCGGATACACCCGAATAATCCAGAACAAACAAGCAATCCGCTTCTAATTCGGGCGACGCCTGTATTGGCATACTTCTAACAACATTTGCCCACTCTGTCCTCGCGCCGTCTGTGTATACGCCGGCGTTAATATATACGTTGTAACGGATGATGCTTCTCTGGCTCTCGGTCGAATTTAACGCTCTTCCCCGGTGGCCTCAGGAGAATTAGAGGCGCCGCAGAGAGAGCACAAGTGACCCTTGCGGTCGACAGGGCGCATTGAAAACCGGATATAGATTTAATCTAATTCGAGCGCCTCAACCTCTCCTCTCACGATATCGATTTTATGGAGGTTATCGCACCTCAGACTGTGTTTAGTTGGCACTGGCTGGGCGGTACTGAGAGAGAGGAGAGCCCGACCGTTGAATGGGTTCTCGCGTGCGGCTGTTGAGTCCTGGTATATATCGCGCGCTATGTGCGCCTGCGGAAGAAACGGTTATACGGAATCTAGTGATAAGTGTTTTGATGGCTGGTGGTGAATGCTCGGATGGGGTGAATTGAATACTTTTTTGGAGATTGATCTAGATCCTATTGACTTCTTCAAATAGAAAAAGATATTATTAAGTTGTTCTGAAATTTCAATTCATTTGTTAAATTTCATAAAGATCTTGTTGATCGATTCGTAACGTATTTGTATGCCCCACTATCCTTTTATTTTTCAAAATATAACAAATCATTACATAAAACTTCAATAAATGTGAAATACTTGATACAAAATCAGGTATACATAGTTCATTATGCCGAATTTATTTTATTTTTTATTTTCAACCTCTTGTTGTACTCAAGTAGTTATTATTACAATACGGTTTATGAAATGTTCTGTATAAAATCTCCATTTTAGAACTTCACAAACCTAATTTAATATTTATACAACAAGAGGATTAAACCGACAACGTTGAACCTTTTTCCACTGTCAAACTTTTTTTCTATAATACCAAAATTGTTGTAACAAGTCCGTCAAAATCGCTCGGCCATCGCAAAAATGAATTTTTCATACGAACTTCGCCCTTACAACTCGCTGTTTTCTCTATACGAAAAAAAAAAAATAACTTCGACGCTCTAGTCAGCCCTGCCTACCTCTCGCCAAAAATAAACGCTTAGGCACTCGGGAAAGTCCGAGAGCCGTGCACGCGGAGGTCGCAAATAAAACTTCGAAAACCGAGGGAAAACAAAAAAAAACGTAAAATAAAAAAGGGAGGGGGTAGAAGAACAAAAAAAAGCGGCGCGCGCGGGTACACAACAGCACTACACGAGAGAGAGAGAGAGAAAGAAAGCAGCCAGCCGCAAAACTGCAGCACTTTCCAGCCAAGTGGTTGGCGCGCTCTCGTGTGCACACCCTCATAGAGCTTGAATGTGTATGTGCGCGCGCTTCTAGCGTCCGCGCGACTCTCTCCTGTAAAACGACTCCCGACCTGCGCGTACCACAATAAATAATGACGATAATGTTGTTGTAATAACTCGCGTCACGTAGCGCGCGTATACCGTGGCAGCATTAATGCGCGCGCATCGATAGCGCGCCTACACGAGGCTGCGCAATTAGACGATAATTCAGATGAGGGAGGGGGGGATTCGTTTTATTGCGCTCTCTCTCTCTCTTTCTCTTGCTTCTTGAGCGCTAGATTTATCGCGCAGGTGTGTATGTGTGTGCAGCACCGGCGTCGATTCAAATTTCCTCGAGATGCTTTTCTATACGGCGCGTGTTTTATTTTTTTTATGAGCTGCACAGCGCGCGTGCGCGACAGTTATGGCTTTCGATAATTGCGTGGTTAGCAAGTATAATGGCTTGTTTATCGGGAGCACCTGACGGTTTACGGGGGATTTTTTTTATAACTTTGCGCCATTCGGATAACGAAGGCGTGCGCGAGAGGAGGCCTCGTGTACACGCGGTGTTAATTATTATAATACCTTGATAGGATCCTTTTCAACGCCTTTTTCGCCACGTATAACTATTATCGTTCGTACCTTTTTTCTTCTCTACTTTTCGAGATTTTTTCCTTTGTCACTTGCCCTCTCTCTCTCTCTTTCTTTCAATGAACTTCTACTCTCTTTTCTAAGGCTATTCAAATTTAACAAGCGGCTTTTTATCGGAGTCTCTCTCTCCTCTCTCTCTCTCTTTCTCTCTTATGCAAATATTCCTTAGTATTCAGA
>UXGD01001443.1:0-34888 GCA_900474315.1 Torymus auratus
TATCGTCGCATAAATACAGCGCGATAACGATCGAGAGTTGAGGCAGTTTAAAACTTTTGTACCCTCGAGAAGAGCCGATGGTAAAATGTCTATTTAATTACTTTAATTTTTTGAGAACCTTTCTGACTTGAGCTATATCGGTCGCGTCTCTGCAATAAAAACTTGGACGTTGGGCGTCCGCTTATTTCGTGTCGTTAACAAAGTTCTCAAGCCGCGAAAGAGCGTGCGAGGTGATTCTTCGCTATTCTCTGCACGATATCTTTATTTCATATAATTTTAAAAATCATAGAAGATATCACGGTCTGTTCATTTAACTAGAATGAAGTTTCAGTGTAACACTTAATAATGGTTATCCATCCACGTGTTTGAAATGTACAACAATCTGCAGTTTCTTTTGTAAGTATAGAATTGATATAGAATCAAACCAGAATAAAGTTTAACATTTAAAACAGCTATGAATTAAGAATTATGCTGTAATTTTAAATATAGAGTAAAATGATAACATCGGTATATTTACATAATCATGCATACAATGACAATATAATTAAGGTTACCCCATTAAAAAAAGCAAAACGAATGCCCCAATTTTGACCTTATTGCACAGCTCTCCAAACTCAATAACAATTTGTCAACAAATGCTTCTCCCATAATGAGAAAGGCAATCGAACCCCCCAATACAACGACGCGCTCACATAAACCACCAATTAAAACCATTACCTACGCTCATTTCCTCGCTGAATATTTCACGACAACCCAAACCACTCGACTTCTCTCCCCTCTCTCGTCCCTATATATATACCAGCGTTTACGCGCCACAACAACCCAGTGTTTCCCTAACCCCATAACCCAGCCAGTTTATCGGAATTGAGGTAGCAGCATGTTCAAGGCTACACGCGGAAAAGAGAAATAAAAAGAAAGAGGGGAGGGGACGACGATGTATTAACTGCCTGTGACAGGTAGCAGGTATAATTCGTTGCCCGCGCTGGTGTATCGCTCTCGCGGCTCCTCGATATCAGTCACGCTCCAAGGATTTCCGCGCTCTTTCTCTCTTCATTTCGTATCGGTTTCCTCTCGCCGCGCGCGCACAGCAGTTTCCGGAGGGTGAGAGAGAGAGGTAGGCTGTGTTGCCTCTATATAACGAGAACGACGTCTTGCTCGTCTCTTTCCTGCTCCGTGCCCCTATTACATGCGGTCGCTGCTGCTGCTCGTATTTTTTCGTATAGCCGGCTCTTGTCTTAACACTGATGTTCTTATTTGTGAAAACTTTGGCTTGTTGTGTTTAAGTAGTTATTATTTCGGTTGATTGCTTGGATACGATGTTATGTGTGTGTTACAGGGTTCGGGTTATTGGTTCTTAGATAGTATATTATTAATAAGTGTTTATTAGATAGAACGACATATTCTGTTTCGATATTATTGATATTAATTTGATATTATTATGAACAATTTTCACGGCTATTTAAAATATCGTTTATGCAAATTTAATGAAAAACAACATTTTCTGATCATTACAAGTATTTTTATAATTTTATGTAGCACTTTTATCTGTTCTGACCCCATAAATCACTTATTATTTTACAGTATCAATATTTATACCGCACTATATAGGAGCGAAATAATTATGCAAGCTAAGAAAACGACGATAATTACTCTTTACCCATGAAAACCCATCAGAAACATTAAAAATAGTTAAAAAGCCAAAAACATCTCGTAAATTCAAGAACCGGGAGAATGACAAGCCGTATGATGCGCCATAAACCGCACAACGACCCTCGCGATTACCCATGTGCGCCATCTCCATAAATTTCCCGGCCACTATTTCGATTCACTTTTAAACGAACGAGGTCCGCGTAATCCGCCATTGTGCGCCATATCCCATCCTGCTACCCCTCGCCACATATCCATAATAATATCCAGGCGGTGACGTTATCGAGCTGATACAGGACAGGGGGCTTCCGAAAAATCTCTCCCTCCCGTCCCCGAGGGAGCTTCGAAGATATCCGATCGGCTCACGCAGGAGGAGATGGAGGGAAAAAATTATTAAATCCTCGTTCTGTCTACGACGCAGCAGAGAGGCAGTTTACGCGTGTAGTACGAGTCAAGGGGAAAACGCTGTTGCAGCAGTAAAATCCGGGCGCGGCATATGCAAGCCGTGCAGTAGCGCGGACTGTAAAAAGCTCGCGCGAGCGCCGCTTGCGTCTCACAAAGCACGCGGAGATAGCGGGTGCAAAGGCTGGTAACGTCGGTGAAATAGTTTTTCGTGATTTTTTTTTTCTCTCTCTCTTTTTATGTGCTTGTGGGAGCTATTAATATCTGGATTCAATTGTGTGTTTTAGAAGCTGAATAAGCAGATATTATTATCATTTGTGATTATGTATTTAATCGAAGGTTCATATGTACATCCTTCATTCTATGCTCAAAATTTCGTTGATTATGTACATTGGCAAAAATACTTGAATGTGCTAAAATGATGATTGAAAAATCATTGTTTTTGCTCATTCCATTGGTTTTCCCGATTTGTTTGAATATTTAAAATGAAATTTTGTTATACATTGAAATTCAAACAAAATATTAAAAGTTATATGGTTGTTGAAAGATATTTTATGTTTACAATATGGAATACTATTCGTTTTATAAAATGATGTCAAATACTTGCAAATGATATAAAATTCGGTAACCGCAGCAACTGTTAAATTTTGAATATACTTATTAGCGATTGAATCTTGATAAAATAAAGTTTGTATATAATATGGAGTATATTGGAGATATAATAAATTGTGTAATATGGCGAACCAAAAGCAATTTAGCTATTGTTAAAGGGTAAGGGATTTAGGGGATTGAAAATAAATGGGTAGCTTTCGCTTAGTCCATCGACTATAAGACCCTTCATAGTTTTCAGCTTGAAAAATTGATTTTTTACCTTCATATTAAAGGATTTCCAGCTCCATAAAAGTTTATCACATTCCCGATCGCATACACGTGTATTTCAATAAAGTTAAAAATGGTAAACAACTCTTAATTATAGTGTTAAATTAAACACGTTATAATGAAGGACAATTAACTTCGAATAATAACGATACATCGCTGAAAAATCCACAATTTAATTAATTAAACAAGCCAATATCCAACTAGTAATCTATTGGCACGTCTACTTCATTTACGTCTGCTCGTCCCGTCGAAAACGTCAACGTGTCAGCGTATCAAAGACTTCAAATTTTTTCACCCATCGATTTGACGTGTAATTCGCCTGTATATATACACACACAAGCACAGCGTCCGGACGAGCAGAGAAAAAATAGCACACGTACGCAGGCGGATTGACCTCGCGCGTCGAGGAGGAGAGGAGACAGATTCGTGTCGGTTTGCCCTGCAAAATTCACGACGAAAAAGTTTACATATATTCGCTTAGGGCACAAAAAACTCGTCCAATAGCAAAGGCTTTGCCGAGCTCGCGCGTACAAGTTTTACGTGGAAATAAATTTTTTTTCGAGAGCTCGAAGGAAAAAGCTGAGTGTAAGTGAAAACAGCGTTGAAGAGGGGAGGGGGGAAAAAGAGCGGACGGATGTTATATATCGCGAAAATATGACGCCACTCGGCGTCCAATTTACACGGGCACTGGTAAAAACGGCGCTTTTTCGGGAGTGCGTATTGTCACTGGCGCGCACAAGGGGAATTGTCGAATAATTACCGGCGAGATTGGACGGCGAACGAAATTATAGAAATGTTCGACTCGCGTCGGGAGATTTTGCAGTAACGGCAGTTGCCTGGGGCTGAAAATTCAAATGATTCTCGCGACAGAAGCGAATACTAATATTTTAAAATGGCAAGTAATTGCAAATCAAAGGCCGAATAATGCACTTTTTTTGCTTTAATGTGTTTTCACGTGGCGTACGTTGTACGCCCTCGCTAGCGCGCACGTGCGTCGTAAACATTAATAACGTATTTTCGGAATTCGTAAATTCCGATGGTGATTGAAAAGTTTATTGAATTATAAAATGCATTGTACTTTGAAGTTATAATGCGCGAAATGCTTTTTAGTATTATGATTTCACATTCCAGCAAGTTTAATAGCAGTTGTAATACTTTAGAGCCTCTGATGCTTTTAAAAAATGGAAAAAAAGATCCGCGTTCACGTGTCGCTTTTAATTCACAATTGTAAAGCGTTAAATCTAAAAATGAAAATGATGACTATACGGAAACATAAAATTTCAATTAGGATTTTTAATTGTTAGAGTTATAATTTACATATTAATTGCCAATTTTATTGTTACGTAAAATATATGAAATCTAATTAGAGTTTACTGTCAGCTAGAATAATATAATACAATTTTATATCAGCGGTATATTCGGATACAATTGCTAAAAGGGATTAAATAACACTTTTTATAACCTTCAGTGTTCTTGGAAATTGCAAGGAAGTTAGGTATTAAAAAGTATATGGGTATTGAAGATACTTTAAAACAAATGTTGCAGAAAGGTTTATAAAGTAGAGTGGCATGAACTCGGTAAAAGCGATAAGAAAATAATCGACTATTAAGCGTAATTCTAGTAAAACCTTTTAGTTCTTAGTAGTGATTTTTTCGTTCATTAAATTCACATATTTATACACTGTAACGTAAACTTCTTTAAGATAAGAAATAGCGTTTCATTTCTGTTTGAAACTTTTCTTTTCATTCGATATGCACTGAGGAAAAAATTTCTTTGAATGAAAAAAAACTTCTTAGAGGGCAATCCATGAAATATTGTCTTGATTCAAAGGAATATTTCATGGATTGCCCGCAAAGAAATTTTCTTTTATTCAAAGAAATTTTTTTCTCAGTGTGGCAATCGTTCATACACCGAAAATCAGTAATATTCTTTGGACGATGCCCACGGATATGTAGTAAATAGAGAATTGCATGGAAAAATACATAAAACCAATGTTATTGTTTAGAGCTCGTCAAAATATAAAATTAAAAAAAAAAAAAAAAAAAAATTTAACCCGAAGAAATGAAGGGAAAGTTGAAATAAATACGGTGAAGTTTGCTAAAATAAGTAGAAAAATCGAGATTTCACGCGACTTTCAGTAGTAAAAATTCTAAAAAATAACCTTTTACATATTTCCCCGTTTATTCACAGTAAAATCGTATGCAGATGTTTAAATTTGCATGGATTTTGACTGTTTCACTTTGACATGTATACGTTCTCTCTTATACTCGAAACTCTCTTGTGTTCACGCATCTGCGACACGCTCGTAAGGACACCGTTGTTTGTGCCGACTTTTGGCAACCACTTTCCTTTTTCCTTTAGTATACCCAAAATACACACTTCTTTCGAGTGTTAGGCTATTCAAGCTCTATATTATATTCAACGTGATTATTCGTGATAATAAAAGGACATTTAACTTAATTATTCTATTACAATTTTTTTTCTACACCTTGTTACGCTTGAAAGCTAAAAGAAACATTATTCTGGATAATTTACATACGCTATACCAAAATCATCCAAATCATACATTTTCAAATAGATTTTCATATAACTATTGACCCAAAGAAACATTAACCCTGAGAAACCCTCTCTTAACCTTCAGAATCACAACTCCACGAATGTTCATCGACGCGAACACGCCCTTATAGCCTCGTGGCGCGCGCCTAATGCATTAGCCAAACGAATTTTACGACGACTTCAGGTTCTCCCTCTCTCTCTCTCTTCCTCTCGGACGTCAGACGCACCGGCGAATATAATTTAGCCAGCTCCTCTCTCTCTCTCTCTCTCTCTCTTCACCTGAAACACATCAAAACCCGACACTTTGCATCTCTCTGCGAACGACTCGGGCGTAAAAGGATTCGCTCTATAACGGAGCGCCTCTCCCCTTCTCTCTCTCTCTCTCCTTGAACTCATCGAAAGCGATCCGTATAAACGGCTCGAGGGCGGCCCTATACCGCTCCCCCGACGTTATCTCCTGACCTTTCGCTCCGATCATCCGCTGATTGCCTTCCCCTCCCGCGCGTTATATAGGCGCTCGATCGTTACGCTCGCCACGCGCGCGCATCTCTGTCTTCGTGTGTGTGTGGGCGCGCACGCGGTGCCTATTCGATTAGCTCTGTCTATTTTTGATAGATCTATACCGGCGATCTCTCGAGTTGGAATTCCAGGAAAATCGCGTTTTGAAGATCGTGGATTCGGGTAATTGGATTTCCCTCGCCTTTGCATAGTTTCCGCGATTGCGGATGTGGGAATCGGCGAGAAGGGATATAGTATTAGGTTTCCTTCGCGGCGGGCGTGGGAAAATATTTGATTTCGAATGATGGGAGGAAAAGTCGTTATTTGATAAAATTAGAAAAATTTTTCACTCGTCTTTGGAAATTGAATGCAAGTGAATAGATCCTTATCGATGCGAATGGTGAGTTTACTGAAAGATAATTATATTCTTAATACTTTTGAAGAAAAAGGTTTCTTTCTTTTAAAGTTTTCATTCATTAATATTATTAATTTATAATGGGAATTGCATTTATGATGGAATTATATGATTTTCAATTTAGAAGCAAAGATTAATTATAGTATTCTTGGGAATGATTTAATATTATTATTAGTTAGTCGAGTTCGTCAAAAATAATTTATTATTTCCGTCCGAATATGTAAGGCTCTAGCTAAAAGTAAGTTAGTATTCGATCACCCTAAAAATACACCAAACCAAACTAAAGCAATCAATAAAATCTGATGCAAACAGTCCATTCATAAATCAGTACATCCATTTGCTTAATCTCTGTAAGTGATCAAAATAGATGGAATAATTAATTATTCATGCAAAACGATATTTATATTGCTTTGTAGTAACTTTGGTAGTCGAACAAGATCATAAATAACATATACTTATTCATCCGTGAGTTGTAGCGATGAACATGTTTTAATTTCTGTGGATATAAGACAAATCTATCCGCATGCATCAAAATATGTTGCTTTATTATAGAACTTTCGTTCCTAAAAATTATTTATTTATTTTATTATTGGTTGATGTAATAAAAAATATTAGAAAAAGGTTATCCTACATCTTCTCCATAAACAATTAATTTTCATATTTTATCTATTATACAAAATTATTTATGCATACCTTACACCCTCTATCAAAGTAAATTATTACTAAAATATTCCAAACGAGAAAAATCAATAACTCAATCCAAGACAATCTTAAACCACAATATTTGTACACAATTTGACTGTTTCCTACAATAACTCCTATATAACTACGTATCCGACGCCTTTCAAGAATAAAAGAAACTACCACGAAATTAGAAACGAAACAGGCGACGAGCAACTCGCTGCCCCATAATACGTTCCGAGACTTTTCCCCCGCGTGGCAAGGGAAAATATATAACGAAAGCAGCAGCAGCAGCAGCAGCGACGGCGACGACGACAAAGAAGAAGAAGAAGAAGAAGCTGCGGAGGGAAGTACGTGACTCGCTCGCGGGGCTTCGACACTCCGCGGAATTCCATTCGAACTTGCGATCGTGGCATTTCCTCGCCTCTGCCCCATTCTTCGTCCCGCGCGCGCGACGACGGCTCTCGCCCGTTAATAATCCGACCGTGCCGCACGTGTGTATGTCTATATACGTGATCTCGTGTACGTTCGGGATTAGCGAGCGACGCGCAGGGCGGCGATTTTTAACGCCGCGTTGTTGTGGCGGATGTGTATAGGGGGTGGGGATTGTTGCTAGGGTTTAGGGAGGTTGTCGTCACGGTTGGGAATGGAAATGTGGATTAATGATTTTTTTAGAAATGAAATATTTATGAATGATGTACACTGAAGGGTTGTTATATTTTAATTTTCGTGTCGATGCTGATTCGTTAATGTGTTCAGAGAATAAGGCTCAATTAACTTCACCAGTTTGTGCAGTTTTAATTTACGTGGAACGACTAGAGCTTAGTCAAAATAAGCTAAGACGGATCAAAATAATAAACAAGTTGATTTAAAGTTAGACAATATTAGAATTTTCGTTCTATTTTGATTCTATCGAAAATGAAGAATATACGGTATCGTATAATTATATAAGATTCTTAATTTTTAAAACTCTTACTTTATATAAATAAAATTTTAAGCATCATTATGATTTCCCAAAAAAAAATTACTCACGATCTCAAAGATAAAAAGTTTTATAAAAGGGACCATTTTTAAAGTATCATCATCACTAATTCGCTTAAGCTCTAAACAGATTCAGAATAATGTTCAAAAAAAGCCAACATTGAGTATAATACAATTATTATTATATCTTCCATAACATCAAAATAACGCCTCTTCCTCCATAATTCTTTAAAATATATACGCTAAAAATACACAGGAATATCTGATGAAGCAGAAAAAACATACGACCTAATAGCATCACAATAAATATGTAAATACTCGATCCGCGAGCCCATCCGCCCACTCATATTCCGCCACATAAACAAAATTGATATCTCTTCGCGCTTGCGCGTTAATAAAACTCGCATCGTTTATCCCGTAGGCCTATGAAAAATTGACGCACAAATGTATACGTATACACGTGATCTGACGCGCGTGTATAGCTCTCGAATCCCCTAAATTTGATAAGAGCCCCTCTCACTTTCTCTCTCGCGACGTTAGCGCGTGGGCGCGACGACACGTCAAAGGTGAAAGGCCAAGGAGCGAAAGTTCGCTGATCCTCTTTGCTCCAGGAAAATGGCGCACGGTCCTTGAAAGATGGATACAATAAATCTCCGCGTTTTTTCACTCTCTCGTCATTGCTCGCGTGTATATAGGCACGCGAGAAAAAGAAGTATGCGTCAGAGGAAAGGTGACTCTCTCTCTCTCTCTCTCCGAGTCGTCGTTAAAGAGGAAAATCGTCGTAACGATGCGACGAGTGACGTATAAACAACGGGGCGACCGGGCGGAAAAAATAGAGAGAAACGGGGTATTAGCGGGAGAGGGAGAGAGAGAAAGAAAGAGCAATCAATAGCCGCCGCTGCCGCCGCTGTCCGGGAAATATGATAAGGGAATTGAAAGCCCCGCGAAAACGAATTTCCCCGGGAAGAAGAAGCTTCTTGAGAGCAATTAACCGAGCAGCGAAAGAGCGATTACATGAACAATTCAAATAAAGTGAAGTACAATCGAGCGTACGAATGTATATATAAGTCGAGGCCGTGAAGATGGAGTGGGGAAAGTTATTACTTCTATATTCTTCTCTCTATCGTTTTATGTTCGTCGAAGAGACGGAGGGGGAGAAACAGATTTAATAATGAAATTGAATGATGGCAGATTACCGGCATTAACAGTCAGAGTCTTGGAAATATTGCGTAGCAGGAATAATCGGTGAATTCGTTGTTTATTTATAAAACATGCTTTTACGGGATTACACGGCTTAGACGCGATACGATTGATCAAATATTACCTGATAAATCTTTACGCAAAACTAATGGAATATGTGCGAAGGTGAAGTTGTTTTTATTTATTCATTTGGGTGAACTGAAAAACCATACTATAGTTCTTTTTCATCCGAATTCATTGTTATATCTAGTACTAACTCGAATTTAATAAACAACATTGAACGGAGCGGAAAGAGAATTTCTTCAAGAGATAATATAATCCAATAGTATTGAAATATAATATATTACTAAAAAAATTTTTACTAATTATAAATTTATCATTAACAAAAATATATTTGAATTCCGAAAAATGCAAGTCTAAAATAGAGCTCTTGGAATAATAATTTTCCTTCCTTGCTTCTGAAACCTGAGTTCTGGTGAGAAGATTTCATATAGATTGAGAGAAAAATTATTCAAAGTAAAATTTATAGTATAATTACATCCTTCATTAAATCGCGCTGATTGAAGTCAATCGAAGCTCAATAAAACTTCCATTCATTTAGACAATTATAAAATAGAAGGTAATTGGTATTTCGAACTTTTCCATGTGAAAAATAATTTTTCTTGCACATTTCGTAATGATTTTACGAAGAATAATTAATACAATACGAACGAACAGTCAAATAAAGAAATAATACTTTCATAGAAATATTGAATAAAATACAAAATTTATTCACTGATAAGAATAATTAACAATAATTTTAATAATAAGTATTCATAAGTAATAATTTTAATTACAAAATTTATTATTAATAAAATGAAGAACTTGTAGTTCACCAATTTACGCTTTAATTTTAATATTGATTAACAAGGTATTAAAATGAACATGTTAGTTATAATCTTGACAACAATATTCGTACGTAGAATAGTTATTAGGAAGAAGAATAAAAATTTCAAGAAATAAAGTTACGTTATTATTTATTTCATAATTATTGAATAAAAGAATCTTTTAATTTAATTCCGAAGTTTCTCAAGTAAGTTGTTGTTTTTCGATTGTAGTTAGATGTATGAGATATTACGTTTCAAAATCTGTCAAAGATGTTTTCAATCAAGATAACTAATGATCGACCATGTAATTTTCTCTTATACAAAGACAAGTCTAAATAATTTTTTAACGCAGTTACGACATCTCTTCAACGAAACGAGAAAAAAATTTTCAAACTTCGAAATTAAAGTCGGTTGCATTAAAAACGTATTTAGAAAATACGCTGACCAGTCGGCAACAAAACAAATCTACATGCAAAGCGTGCTTGTGACGCTAAGGCAACATTAATGACGGCAGAACCGAGAGCGGAATCTTACCGCGACGAAATTCCCAAACTTTCGACCGAGTCCCGAGGATTCAATCAGCCGCGAAGTTATTCTATTTCGCTTTTTTCCTCGTTGCGAAAGAAGAGAGGGAGCGAGCGGGAGAGAAAAAGAAAAGGTCAGCGGCTCTCGGCACCTTCTGTACCTCAAATAAACAAATGGAGTTTGTACTCTGTTTTTGATAGGTTTCTCGACGTCTCTCTTTCCCTCTCGCGACCGTGTGCCCCCTCCCGTCCTTTTGCTGTTTAAAGAAAAAGTATGAAAAGTTGCGCGCGGCGCAAAAGTTTCGTCGCCGCGCGTTCGGATGTATAAGATGTATCGATTTCTTGTGAAAACTTTAATATAACCCGCGCGAGCGCACAAAGAAATAAAAACGAAATCACGCGGCGCGGACTGTACGTGAGCGTACAGTATATATTTGTTGAAAATGAAATATTAGACTTTTTAAACACATAGCTAGGGCTGCACGATATAGCAAGATTAATCTTGATATTGTATTATCTTGCCTCAAAATTCAAGATAATAATCGATACAATATTTATATACAGATTTTTATACAATTCAAGATTGTGGTGTCAAGAATCTTGTCTTAAAAATAACTCAACATTTTCTAATTGTAATATGTTCGAGTGATAAAACCTGGCGGGGTGGTCGGTGACACGTTGCTGAGGTCAGAGGGAGGAGGTGCGCCGCCTGGCGGCGGTCCGCGAACTAGGCTCTCACCGGCGGTAGATATATGGCGGGAAAAATCAAATTTCCAATTTGGCTTTTATTTATGCGTGTGCCGAAATTTTATTGTTCTCATATTAAACCTAATGTATTTGTATATTAAATTATATTTAGTTAGATTATTCTAAAAATTTAGTAAATTTGAAAGTTTCTTAAATTTTAAGACATTTTTAACAGTGAATCATTAAAAATGGACAGATACCCAAATACGCATGCTCTTTTTTGCGAGGTCCTCGCAAAATATCGTCATATTTTGTTGATTTTTTTCTAAGTGATGGTAACTAATTATAATAATATCACAGGCACACAACAAAAAATTGCTTGAGCCCAGATACCACATAAGTGTATTCGTATGTACTTTGACCCCCTGAATTCGAATCCGGGATTAATATTGGCCAATTGGTTCTGTATCTGTCGACCTAACCTCAAAATTATGACTGAAAATTGAATAGCATGGGGCATCGGCTAAATGAATTTTTTACCTGTGAGAAAACAATGCTAAATTGATCTACACTTATGTTTTCGAGGTTACTGAATACAAATCTTATGCCCGTTTAATCCCATTATATCCGAATAATTTCTATGCTAAAAAAATAACCTAGGAAATCGCAGAAATGGCCATATTTGTGGTCTGGAAATGAATTCTGTACATGTTGATATGTTTTTATAGGCGCCGTATTGGAATTTAGGTTAACATTCCCGAGACCATTAGTTTTTAACCTCGAAAATCTTCCAACATAACCTCAAAAAGTAACTGCATACCGCAATAATGACCTGTCTGTCTGTTGACCTGGAGCCTGAGCATCAAATTGATATAAAAGTTCAAGACTATGATCATATGTTTTTCAAGTTGCTGAATACGAATCGGAGATCCGCTTGATCCTATCATATTGCTAACCTCAAATAATACCTCCGAAAGACCTAAAATGACCATATTCATTGTTAGAAAATGAACTTTACTTTATTCATACATTTTTATGGGTGCTGTATCCGAATTTAGGTATACAGTGTTAACAGCGTTGTTTTCTTACCTTACATATAGAAACACTCTTATGTGGTATTTGGGCTCTGACAATTTTTTTGTGTGCCTGTATTATTGTTATAACTAGTTACCATCACCTAGAAAAAATATTCAACAAAATATGACAATATGATGATGATCCAATTTAGATTTCAAAACCGTCATTTTATTCCTTGTTCAATTTCAGGGGTACTCTCATAAACATTTAATTGTAGCTTAGCAGGTTTAGATAATTTTCTAATTTTTTCTGTGGAACTACTCCTAAAATTGAACAAGGAACAAAATGGTGGATAAATCTAAATTGGATGAAAAGTCAAAATGTTTGTCATATTTTGTTGAATTTTCTTCTAGGTGACGGGAACTAGTTATAATAAATTTTCTCATTATCTGAACACCTCTACCTTCAATGTATGTCGTTGCTTGTATCATGGTATGTGTAAACATCATTGCAAAAAATTCTTTAAGTTGACGTCAAACAAAATTCCTGAACCTCCTGAAGCTTTTTTTAAATAAGCAATTCGCTTACTGTTCCGCGCTGCATGCCTTTCTCTTCTACGTGGACCTCACGTGCCCCAACTATTTAGGTTTAAGACTTTTTTATATAATTGACTTGCTGATGACCTTTGTGAGACCTTTTGTAATGATTGACTCGCTTACTGTCACACATCTGCTTAACTCCGATATGATCGAGGACTTCAAGACAAAACAATAATACTTTTCATATTAACGAACAAGACCAATACAAGAGAGAAATTTTCAAGAATTTACAAGAGCGGGACAACAATTACGCAAAAATATTGTATTGTCTTGAAATGTATATTTCGAGATTACGTAATTCCAGTTCAACCTATCACTAAACATTTGAGTAAATTAGTAGGAGTTTTGACCTAATTCCTACTAAAATGATGAATATTTTCATAAAATAATAACTTTATGTTACAAATGAGTTATGTTTTAACCCCAATAAAATTAATTTTAATCTTATCACAGACATTACCGGCAAAACTCACCGTTCCTGTCAAATCTTACATCAATCAGCAGCAGCAACATTACTTGATGGACAAACTAAATACATACGCTGGTATATACGCGCGTCGCCCGCAAACCGCACATCAATAAATGCCAATCTCGTGGCGGCATCCTCAAAAGCTCCCTTTCCCCCCTATAGTCTCATTCCAGCCAGTGGCGCATAAATCACCCACTGCTGTATTAATCAACCGTGGACCTAGCAATTTAAGGTCAACGTCCATTCTCGAATCGCAGAACCGCGACCGACCTAATCCACAGTCGCACAAAGAGACAGAGAGAGGGAGGAATAGACACGGGCTTTACGATAATAAACGCTAAATATCTTGAAACTGCAGCGCCGGTGGTGCGCGGCACCCACGATAACCTGATTGCAAGCGCGCAGGTACGACACGCGCTCGCAATTAGCATGATAATTTCGTGATTGGTAATTAAAGCATACCGATGGAGGGGATGGGAGAAGAGGGGATAGGTAATGCAGTCGCGCTCGTTCCGGCTGTGGGACGCAGTCCGAGTATTGAATATTATTGGGTCACGATATAATTGTATGGCGGACGCGCGATCGCGCACGTGAATGTGGGGGTAGAGTATATAGGATATTTGGTTTGGGAAGCGGGAGGAAGAAAAATGCGGCTGGTTATTATGGCGTAGTTTCGATTTTATGAAGATAACGTCGAAGTTCAGTTATTGATTTTTCAAGTACTCTTACGAATTCTGTAATAATAAAGTTGACCTTATTTTGTTTTGAATGTTAAACATAAAATAGATGATAGCTTTCTATAAAAAAAAGCATTTTATTATGTTTGTGTACTACATAGCAAAATTTGATACAATAATTTAGAAAATCTGCATTTGTTATGGCAGTGCAAACTTCACACTTACAATGAAAATTATATGAAAAAGTTCTCAAAAAGGCTAACATTATTACTTTCATGTTGTTGCAATATACTACTGATAGGTACTATTGAATCTTTATTAATAATAACACTATATTAAGTTTTTACAAACTTATGTGATGCTCATATATTTTCAATTTTTGTTATTTACCTTCCACCCCTATTACATCAAACATAATCGTAAATTATTCATTACTCGTTATTATCATATAACCAACATGAAAATTGTACTTCTCGTCTAGTTATAAACGTTCATATATTCGTTGTATATTTGTAAAATCAAAATCTTAAACTACTAATACAGCAAATTCAAGTGTACAACACTATCTAAAATTAAAAAAAGAGAAACATCCACCCATCACTTCATCACTTACATTTCTTACACACGACAAAATCCCATATGCATACCAAAAACCTTTGGCACTCCATTATCGACTCTCCACGAACAGAGCCACCCCCGCGCCGCCGTTGTAAGGACGGCTCAATCACGCGTCCACAGTAACCTACTGCACACATCCACCTCCCTCATCGACGACGCGCGCGCGCGAGGGTATCCACATCACATAAAATTGATTAATCGGCTCTGCGCGCGTATATATACTGACCGGCCGGCCGTTAATCGAGCCCTGGCTTTAATTAAAGCGAGTGCACGCCGGCCGCCTTTTTCAACGAAAGCGAGAGCCTCATTGACGTAAAGCGCACGAGAAGCTTAATAATAGATTACAACTCTCTCTCCCTCTCTATCTCTCTCTCACTCTCTATCTCGTGGCTGCTTTTGATTGTTCGATCGTGCGAATTGCATGTGGAGCGGAAAATTCTCACGCCGGGGACGCTTGGGATGGAATATCAGCCTCCGGGTGCTTTTCTATTTTCCCGTCCTTTCGTTTGTTAATGTCGTCTGTACCGAGAGCGCGACGGAACCGGAGATATGAGCTCTTTATGCTCCTTGTTCGAGACCGAGGCGCCTTTTTGCGGCTTTGACTCGATGTGGGATGCACGCGCTTTATTAGCGTAGTCCGGTTCGATTGTTTGATCATTGCGTTTTGTAGTGCATCGTTCAAACGTCAAGGTATTATTATTCTTAAAGTAAATATATAGTTATTCGGATGAATGTCAAATGTAATCAAAAAATCTTTATCTTAAAATTATTTTATACAGTATAGCACTACGTTTGCATTGGGAAAATAATAGAAGCCAGATACGAATGCTATATTTTCAGAATTTCATTACGATAACTTTGGATTCTCATATTCCATATCAACTGCGATGAATAGTAATAGACTTTGTTGAACTGATCAGATTTCTCCGTGGAATCGTTTGTTATTCTCAGAACGTACAAAATGAATTTCAAGAATCCTCTTGTAGTAGTTTTAATTGCGCCCATTTTAAATCAATTTGTAAAAATAAAAACAATCGAGTATATACAATAAAATTAAAACTACAATACAATTAATCCAAATATATTAATTATCGTCGTTAGGGCGTTCCCATTTTCTATAAAATCAAATTCTATCAACATTAATTCAATGTTCCAGTTACTTGAAATTCGAACAACAACATTTTCCACAAAAATTCCATCTCACCTCTATCAGCATCAACCCTACGCCCCTGCACACAACCATTCTTCACAGAAATTACTATCAAACATCGCACGGCAAAGCCATAAATCGCAGACACCTCGGCCGCGCATAAGTTGCACCGAGAAAACCCATAGCCACAGGGTTGCAATACAAATAACAGCCATCAAGGGCCGAGAGCATAAACCAGCCCCGAGACGACTACAACCTGGCAATCCAGGCATCCATCCGAAAAAGCGGCTACTATCATTCCCTTGCGCGCGCATCTCTCTCTAATCGTCGCCCGCGCGAAACTGGGTTACCTACCTACCGGCATCAAGTCGATATTTACGAGCGCCTGTACACACGATACGTGCACGCTTCTCTCTCTCTCTCTCGCTCCCAACTCTCACGCGCTCGACTGCAATAATAATTGGGGGTGGTGGCTCGCGCTAAATTTATTCCAAAGCGAGTAAGAAAAGCGGAAGCGTATATAGACTAGCACTACGTACCTACCCAGTCTGCTTTCAACGTCGGTCTCTCGAGGCAGCCGGCGAACTCGCTTTTAGCGTTCGAGTTGCTGGCGCTCGCGCAGCTTTGTTAATTTAGCGCCTGGTCTCTGGCTCGTGTATAGGGGAGTTAACTACGTCCATCGCGCGTGTGCCAGCGTGTCTTTCATTTATGGAAAATTACTATAATAAGAAACACGGGTTTGGCCGGAGTGTGCGGCTATTATTAGACTATCGGTGTATAATAATTAAAATAGCTGTGCGCAGGGAGTCTCGCCTTTATGGTTCGTGGTACATATATATAGTGATTCTGTAATGGGTCCGGGAAGGTATTGCTTTAATGACGTCATGCACTCCGGTGACGAGAGCTAATGTATGATTTTAAACGTGTTATTGACAAAAGGGTGTTTAACTAGTTAATGTAGTGATTTTCTAGATAGTTAATTTAAATTATTTGTTCATCTTGTACTACATAAATTTCCAGTAAGAAGTCCAGAAAGTAAGGTATTTAGAATTAAATTATATGCCAGAGCAAGAACTGTACCCAGAATCCAAAGGATTACTTCTTTTCTGACTAGTTTACCTGCAGTTCTACGAATAAACCCGAGAGCTCAACGTAATCATCCGTCTGTTATACCTAACAAAATATTTCACGAATGTTTTTCTCACTCTACCTATATACACGTACTCCCATGCTACAAGTATGATTCCTCATCACGTGACCAACAAAACCTCACCTTTAGCACCCGCGTATTATACATATACATAGCGCCGCTAAAAACCAACTGCACGCCAGAATAGATTACGAGCTTTTTTCAAAAGTCAAACACAGCCTCTCCGCGCCTTTCGCACGCGCGCAAATTTTTCACCATCGCGCGCGGCCCTCTTTGTGTACCGCACCGCCTGGAATTTCCTCGAGGGCGTCTCTCTCTCTCTCTCCTCGCTGGCTTTAATTTTCTAGACTCGCGGTCACGGCTGCGCTCCTCCCCCCTCCTGCAAAAATGACCTTTTTTGTCACTATACACGCTCCAAAGTTCGAGCCCGCGGCGTGTAAACGAGCTTTTTGCCCCGTGCTATAGACGAAAGTTGCCGTTCTTTTGTGCCTGCCCCCCTCGCACCGCTCGGGAAAACAGACGGAGCCTCTGATGGCGTTGCTCCTTTTTCGGTACACGCGCGTAATTGTAAGTTTGGGAGTCAGAGAGGGACGCGTGTGCGCGCTCTGGAAATTTGTTTAAAGGGCTGATTTGCACTCCTTTGCCCCGACGCGCGTCGACGAAGGGGAAAAAGAGCACTCTTGAGCTGCCTTTTGCGCGCGCAAGCGTGCACACGCTGAGCTTTTGTTCCTTTCGTTATCTTTGGCGAACGCGCGCGTGCACTCTCTCTCTCTCGCTCTCTCACTCTTTTTTCGGTCTGTGTTTTTCTTTTGACATTTTAAACAGGTTTTTGTTTGACTTGAATGGGATGCAAAAGGTACGCCCCGGCGCACGAGAATGCGTGCACGTGTCCTTTGGCCAAAGAGCGCCGTTTAAGGCTGTTTTCACGCGTTGGATATTTACCATTCAAGAAAGTACACGAATGTATGCAAAGAGCGTTTATATATCGAGTATTTTCATCTCGGAATTGAGGATTTGTAATTTTCGGCTTATGATTGTAATGAGATTATAAAAAACACGAAATATGTGTTTTTAAATACTGTATATTTTTAGTCTATGATGAACTGTTATATTTTTTTAATCAATTCGCAATAGCATGTTTTTATATGATAAGTGCATTTTTCAATTTAAAAATATGTCTAATTATATTATAATTTTGTGTTACAGGTGAGTCAAGCACTACTAAAACTCTACTTTGGACACCTAACGTAATTATAATGTAAGCAAATCTTCGTCATTACTATTTTCACTTTAAAAATAATAGTTAATACTCACAGTATTATTCTCATATATTATAAAAACAGGACATAAAAGAGTTACTGGAAAGTCACAGATACATTTTTAGTAACTCTATAATATGCAATATACATGAATTAATAATGTTCCCGCGCCGATAAAAAAGACTATCTTTCGCGACCCGTATAGATGCATAATTTATGAATCTCCTGTAACAACATGTAAACATAATACCTCGTAATTATAACTAATATTTTCCATTCTATTTAGTATCAATTACAACAACGTTAAAAATATTTACATCATAAAAAGTCTGGGAAAAGTAAACAATAATCCCATCATAAAACCGCACTCACGTCAATCACAAACGCATCTGATAAGTAAACACACACACACGTCACAAAATCTTACGCAATCGCGTCAAACAGCTGATTTTAACTTATTTCGCTCTCCATACATATAACGACACAACCCCTCGCGCCAAAAAAAGACACCCCGTGCGTAAACGCATAATACATGTATGCATGAGTGCCTATACACGTGTATACGTAAGCACTCGGAGGAGGAGGAGGAGGAGGCGGATGCTCGTATTATTTTCAGAAGGAAGCATGAAGCTTTAGCGGTGCTCGCTCCCTCTCTCGGGAAGGGCGGAGGTGAATATACACGCGGCGAGATCCGCGGCTCGATATCTTGCGCGCCGCGCGAGTGTGACGTCAAAGGCGCGCACAGAGAGAGCTCTCGGAATGCAGCTCTCGGGGCCGCGCGCGTCCGTTCAGCCGGGATAATCGCTCTGTTTTTATTACATCAATTCCTGCCCACCCCTTCGGCTCTAATTCCGCAGGCATGTTAATCCGCGCGAAAAGTTACGGCGCGCCGAGCAATCGTTTATAGCGTGCCTGCAGCGGCCCTTTTTTGCCCTCCGACCTGCGATCGCTGATTATGCGGAAAAAGGTAGCGCCGTGACGTGTCGCTGGTGGAAATTTTCCATCGACGCGAAGGTGTGTGCGTGTGTATGTTTTAGCGAGAAATTCGTTTGGCTTTTTTTTCTCCTTTTGTTTTGGGAGAGGAAGTGCCGCGAGACAAAGAGAGTGGATGATGGCTTTTCGTTTTTGTTTTGGCAAGAGCGAGGGAATTGAAG
Organism: Torymus auratus; assembly: GCA_900474315.1. Taxonomy (NCBI): domain Eukaryota; kingdom Metazoa; phylum Arthropoda; class Insecta; order Hymenoptera; family Torymidae; genus Torymus; species Torymus auratus. The sequence continues at coordinate 19,430 of UXGD01001443.1, forward strand.
GGCTTTGTGCGAGAGAGTTTCTGCGAAAGGGAGAGAGAGAGAGAGAGCCTACGCAAGGGATGTTTTATTGAGCGTTGAGCAAAAAAAAATGTCGTTTTAAATATATATCCGGTTCTGTCGAGCGGATGTGCAATGTTTGAGCTAGCTTCGGAGGCGTAAAAGGTACAGTTTTTCTGCTGGTATGTAAGCGCTCTTATATTAATGTGGTTCGATATTCTTTTTATTTTGTAGTGTAAAATTTACACGAAGAGTAATTTTAATCCTTGTTAAGATACCTGTACAACTTGGCGCAATATGTACGTCATGGATAAACATTTACTTTGGAAAAAAATTCGTTCATTTTATTAAGAAAAAGTTTGGCAAAAAACTAACATGAATTCATGCTATGTTGAGCATGGATACAAGTAGATGATGGCCAAGTTTAGTCAGACAATGACAAAATGATGTTTATGTACTGTTATAAAAAAATTTCTTTTCTTATTTTCAAACTATTATATCGTTGGTTAGATTTTCCTTCTAAGAAACACGAAGAAGAGGGTTTCTAAAATTTTTATCATTTATTTACTGTCAAGTAAGTGTTCTTAGATTAGTTAGAATTAACTGCACTCAAAATATAGTTTTTATTTTTATTTAGCGCAACTGATATAAAAAAATTTAGAATCGGGTTTGGTAGAATAGTCTAGTTGATTGCACTTACAATATGAAGATGACTCAAAGATATGCACGAACAAGCAGCTCAGACTTGCAACAACCAATATCCTATTTTGAAAGAGAAAAAGCAATTAGTTATCAAATTGAAGCATTAGAGGCAACTTCAGAACGTTATCAAAAGATTTCATTGGTTAATACAGTAGATGAGGTAGGGTAGTGTCAACATGCGCGCGTAGCTCTGTGATTAGAGGCTAAGTTTATAAAAAAAATAGTTAGGGTTACATTCATATGATACATTAAACTATAGGTTTTCTTTTGGTAATATACCTTTTATTTTCCGCCACAATTCTAATTACGAATTGAAAGCTGTCAGTTTCGTAAACAAGTTTCATCAACCAATTTGTCATTCAGTTAATATAATAAAATATTAAAAAGTTTAAAGTTCCGTAAAATAATAAAAATATTCACTAAACTCACGAATTTTTAAATGTTTTCCTCACCCAACAATTAATAAACTCGATATCAACAGAATTAAAAGTGCAGAGAGGAGCAAAATAAAATAAAGCTATCTCTTAATTTCGCCGTGGGATAAAGTCTCGCCGCGGTCGGGAGCACGACTGGCTCCAATTGCTAGCATAAAAGGGGCAAAAGGGCGGGTTGAGTATAGAGCGCGCGTGCGATAAGGTGGTCAGACACTATACGCTGAAAAGGGAGAAAAGGTGGTTGGGGCATTTTATTAAAAAATTTTTAAATCTAGCTAGTCTGGCGCTTTAATGCGACGCTCGCGCGAGAACTGAATATTTGAAAATTTTGCAAAATCACGCGGTCTTATGAAATTTTGGTATCTCTGTTGAATTGAAATGCATACGATTGAGAGGGTAGATTATTTCTTATACACTCTTTTAAAAATATGATATTTTGTGAACCTTTCCTTTATTTTTAATGATAAATTTAATTACAGTTAAACTTTAATGATTATTTAAGACCTTTTCAAAATCATTATACACTTTGCAAAACGAGCAGAAACGCACGTATCACGGCATCTGGGGAAATGCGTTCCGAGAAATGAACCAAAACAGCGAAATTTTAGTTGGATTTCTGAACAATATACAAAGCGCATACAATTCGTCTATTGAAACTTTCACGTGCGCCTCTGTGAAATCTAGCTCGCCCGAATGAAAATTTTGTTTTCGGTGCGACATGTTGCACCACCGAGCGCAGCGGCTCCCAACCTTAAGAACTTTCTAGCCCACGTCTAAAACTTGCATCAATAACGGAAAATCACAGCACGAGGAAAGTTTTTGTATATATAGGTTAATGAACTATTTACCATTCAAATTAATTATCACTCAAATGTATATTTTTCAAAGATATTGAATCAATCATTTACATAAATTATAATACGAAATCATAGGTATCTTAAGACTACACTGAAAATAAACTTTTACTGCAAAGTAGAATCGTGAATTTTTTCTAATAACATTTTCAAGTAATAGGTAACTTGCACGATGCCTTGAAAAATGAAGCGTTAAAAAATTCAAATGGATATTGGGTTCAGAATGTAATTTATAAAAATTTGATATTCGCAATTTCAACCCAAAGAAGAGAAAATAAATATTTTCGTATTATAATCGTTAAATTATCACATAAAAATTTCTCTTATATTATAAATATCAAGTACAATAATCAATAGTATATTTCACGTGCGAACACATGAATATACTTTAGCGCCATTAATATAAATCAATTCGCCATCTTCAACTGAATTTATTGCGACATACTTCTTAATCCCCCCTCTGCGAATTCACAATGAGCGGAGAAAGAGGGAGAGAGAAAAAAGGAGCGAAGCCACCGCGCGCTCCTCCGCAATTACCCCACGGGCGAACTTCTCTTCCCGCTTGTGCGCGCGCACGTTAATGGGTTAAATTCCGGCTTTAAAATTGCCTTCATCTTTCACCGCGGGTGGAGCGCGAGATTAAAAGCGCCGCCACCGTCGCCAAGGCGTCGTGACGAAATCGAATCCATGCAAAAATTTCGAAAATTAAACTTTTTTATTTATCCCCGCGTCGCGCCGTCACGTCGTTGTCGTCAGCGCTCAGTTGGGGGATATGAGGGAAGAAGATCGCGGCATCGGACTTTATTAAAAAATTTCAAACAAAAGGTATTCAGAGAGCGACGGCCTGTGCGGTTGCAGTGGAGTGAAATAAGAGATTTTTTTAATAAAACCGTTGCTGCATCTAGCGCACGCGACTTCAACACCCCGACGACGACGTCTTATCCAACTCTTTCTCGCGTTCCGCTTTTCTCGTGATTCTTTTTTCGCTGGCTCGACGTTTTCGCGCCCTTTCCGAAATTTCTCTTGCTATATTAATGTCTTCTTCGTCAAAAATATATTACACTTTTCATTTGTGAGTTATTAAGAGAAAGTTTTATAAGTGATCAAAATGTTTTGTTATTAATAAATAGCCATATTTTTGGCAATGATTTACAACGTCTATTTTGTTAAAATTATTATTATTATAAAAAAATGTTAATATAAATTTATTCTTAATTAGAAAGTACAATGTAGACGCTTGTTTTACTTGTTTTGTTTTGCATTTTTTGTCCTGTGCAGATTTCTCAAAGGAACATGAATTTATGAAATACGGGTTTAAATCATTACATTTCATGGATTTCGATTATAGTCGGGAGGACAGTGAATATTAAAAAATAAAATCTGTAATTCAATTGCGACCAGATATCCCGTAAAGCTATAAACGTGTTCAATTAATCAATTCCACTTGGAACGTAGATCGTTGAGAAATCCTTCGAAATTTTCAACACTCCCATTTTTAAATTCAAAGTTCAAGTGGTGGTAAATTTTTTCGCTTTTTATTATTTCTTGAAATGTATATTTTGTGAATGGTGCTTTACATTTTTAGAATAACATTCCAAAGTTTTACATACACGAAGCTAGACGAAAAAAAAATCTTTTACACTTTTTAAAATTTCAGTTTTTTTCATACAAAGTTATAGAGCTTTTCAATAAAGTAATAAATATCATCTTCCTCGCAATACTGGACTTCGTATCGTGAACATTTTTACATTTATCGCGAAACCCGATAAATTCAACAATTTTTCCCTTCAAAAAGTAAAAGTAATAGTTTACCGTGCTCGCGCTCATTGACCGACTCGCTGGGGGGTTTGCGCTACATTTATAAAAAGTGTACTCTTCCACTCTCCTTTCGGTCGTACATCCTCTCCCTCTCTCCCTCTTGCTTTTTCCCTCTTTCCTCTTTCCATTCTTTCTCTTTTTTCCTCCCGCTCTTGCCCTCCCTCTCGCCGTGTCTCTTTCAAGAGATAAAAAAGGCGCATGAATGAGCGCGAAAGCTGCTTCGAAATCTGCACCGCATACAAATACCCACGTACACGCTTTATATACGTGCACGTTGCGCATACATAGCAAGAGCGAGAGAGAGAGAGAGAGAGAGAGGGTGGCGGCGACGGTTCTCCTCCTAAAAATGGAGACTAAGCGCCCAGGCAATTATGAATAGAGGCGACGGCGAGGGTCTCCACCTCTTTCTCGTTTTAAAAAGATATATATATTTTATGTAGTTGTTGTTTTTTTTCTTGTTGCGCGTGAAAGTACGGGAGAACGAGAGGGAGAAGAGCGAGGATGTCGAAGTAACTCCCTGTCTATTCAGCGCGTCGAGTGGGTTTCTACAGTTTTGTAGCGATGACTCTACTAAAATGTTTATATTCTGGTCTATAAATACGAATGGGGAGATATTCAGTTTAGCGCGGACAGTTAATAATTTGAAAGGCCTAAAAATAAATTCAAGTAGCAGACTCTGGAGAAACGAACCTTGGCTCGTCGAGGGTACTTTCGAAAATTGGCCAATATTTTATTACCTTGTTTACTATTGGACAAATTTACAATGTTTCATGTTTATTCGCATACAATATTGAACGAGTAATGTATTGTATGAAAATAGTTTATTGGAATGGTTCATGGGATCGTATCAGTATTTTACTGATAAGAATGAGGGTTGTTTAATTTGATGCATCTTTTGTTTGAGATTTATTTATTTGTTTATGTTTTTTCCTCACATTTTAGTGAGATAAGGAATCACGTAACTCAAAGAAATTTAAAGTCCACCGAGAAAAACTGCGAGACACAATCTAAGTTATCCACTTTTGTCGTGTGGAAAGTTGGTTTATCGCGCTAAATTATGTTGCATTATAACCAAACCGTGAATTCTTTGTATTGTAATACAAAGAATTCACGGTTTGGTACAGTATTTCTTACTTTTGAAGTGAAGGAAAAGAGGTAAAAATGAAGGAATAAAGGCTGGATTGTTATTTTTTTTTCAGCAATGATTCAGCAGAAAAAAAAATTACAGTCTTGCATTCACTTCTTTTTCGGAAGAATTAACATAGCCGGTAAATAGGATTCAATTTTCCTTGCATTTAAAAATAAGTACGGTGCTAGGAAATAGTTAATTGAATCCGCTTTTATGTTCTAGTTGAATTGAAGAAAATAAGATCCAAGTATTGTTTTCCTTCTGCTGCGCACAATGCGATTTTTAAGAAAACGCCACGTTATTAAATTCTCACGCTCTTCAAAGTTGCGCAATTCTTTTACGTCGGTAGCAGTGTGCACAAGAGAACGGTGGAAATAGCGGAAAATAACGACGAGAGCGCCGTATCAAAAATAATTAGAAAAAATGGAAAAGCGATAGTTTCGCACAATTTTCTCTTTTCGTGAAAATTTCGTTTTCTTTCATTATTCTTTCGGAATTAGTTTTCGTCGGTAGTAAATTTTACGAACATTTTAGCACTCGATCTTTCACGGCAATATTTAAAAAGGGTGATTGAATAATTTTCAAAATCAATAAAACAAAGTTGGAAATTCGTTAAAAAATTTAAATATATATAACTTTTTCGTAAAACTAGTTATCCCAGAACCATTTTTTCTTTAAAATCAATACTTTTAGAATTAAGCAGACAAATATAGATTCGTTACAATCTTCTTACATAACTACAAACTTTTTATATTTTCCTTGAACTAAAATTATTATTTATCTAAAATAAAACCAGATGACCCAAGCTGTTTATAAATTATACACGAAAATAATCTGTACCCCGTTAAATTCTTTCTTGCATTCTCTGACGTCTACGGGCCACCGCCCAGCTCCCGCTCTTTCTAAATTATTGCTGAAAATCCCTTTCTCGGCACCTGCCTCTTTCGCGTACTTGCCCGACGCCGTCCGAAGGAAATATCTATTATGAAGGGGGCGTAGGGAGGGGATATAGCGGGTCTCGAGGAAATGGCAAAATCCACGCTGAATTACATCGCCCGGCTGAATAATGCATACTCCCGTATCGGTGAACCGAGGAATTGTGAGCGTCTATCCCTGCTTCCGTTTTCTTACGGTCCTTTTCAAGGATGAAGATTGGTTTGGTTTCTTTTTCGATACTGATGTCTTAATTATTTTAAGGAGGGATCAGTAGAAATCGTAAAGGTGGAAGGTGAAATTGCTTTGGATTATTCATTTAAATCCAAGATTTGTGATATTCATTCTAAGAAGCTGCTTGAACTAATGAATCCATCCTCCTTCTTTAAAAATGATGAGCAAAAAGTGAAGCTAAAATAAGATGTTTGTAGTCTGATCGAAATAAACTTGTGATTGGTTAACGCTGACATGACTGACACGAGGCTGTTGTGCTTAAAAATTGAGCCGATTGGCTAAAACAAAACTGTGCATAAAACGACCTGTATTGTAGTCTTCCGTAGACAATATATACATTATTTTGCGACACTGTCATGGCTGTTTCACAGCTGTTGTCAAATCCTCTCTTTAAAAAATTGATGACAGTAAAGATGATATGCGATTAGATAGAAGTAGGCGAGATTTGCAAGCAACATTTGAACTTTAAATTTTTAAAATAAGAAAAAATTAAGAAATTTTTAGTCTGAGATTAATATTATGCAAAACAAGAAGTTAATTCTTTCCAATTAATAAATAACTGTTTTAATTCTAAATTTAATTTTAAATTTCACAAGGAAGAAAAAAAGCGCGTGGAGCGCGCGTGATTTTGCTATAGTTATTTTAAAATGTCAAATACCGAGATCAAACATCAAAATGATTTCTGTTTTTTCAATTTTACCTTTATTTTTTCTTTACTTTTCCAAAGAGAAAACTTTGTCATTTTTACTAAACCAGCATATCCCGATTATTGTTTCTGGGTTACGTGTTGAAGCGTTATATATGGTTATAAAAACTTTTATTTTTGCAATCTTTTCCCTTTCCGGGAAAACGGAGATGAAAATTTGTTGAAACTTGCAATGTATTTCTAAAGTTTTTTCTTGAAATTTCACTTTTATATATTTCTTTTTATTGTTGTATTTTATTTAAATTATTATTTCTCGACGGGATGATAATCAATTATAATTATAAAAATTGGTTATTTATTTCGTTATCAACTATTTCTTCCTATTTAACAATGTATTTCCAGAACCATTTATTTCTTCCGACGCGTGAAAAAAAAATATCATACAACTTTTCGATATATTTCAAGATTGAAATTACCGCTTGAATTGAAATTCGTTGCAATGATCAATTCTTCTTTCTTATAAATTCAATGTTAATGCTTTATAGTCACGTAGAAACGCTCATGCGGCGAATATACATATCTCGCTGGCAGTCAAAAGGAAATATCTATTATGGCGAGAATTTATGGGATACGCGGGTCACTATAAGGAAATAGCCAAACCCAGGCTGAATTATATTCGAGACGTCGATTCAATGAAAAGGTGCAGTTTTGCGTTATGATTTTTTCAAAAAGTATCGACTGCATCTTTTTCGATAAAGTATTTATACTCACTAAATATATAATGTTCAAGTACACAATCAACAATATCTTCTTTTATTTATTTGTATTGTCATACATTTATTTAAATGTGCGTCTATGCTAACAACTTGATATTCAAATAAAAAATTTAATTTGACTAGAGCTCGGCGTAATGTATATCTGGCATGCAAATGTCACGAAATGTATGTAAATTATACAGAAATGTAAATTTTGCTTACAGCCGCAGAAAGTCTCCCCAAAATTGCTCGCCGAAGCTCGCAAATCAAATTATCAAACGATCTGAATGCAATTTACGCCATTAATCAGGCACAATAACGAGTGCATCCTGATAAATCGCAATGAAACGCATTCTAAACAAATTAACATAACGGCGGAACAATTTCGCGGGAAATTATGCGCGTTGCGCTGCAGATTTCTAAACAGGCACCCAACTATACCCACAGAGAGCACAATGCGCAAATTTTACGCCTCTCTTACTCGCCATCGTTTTATTTATTCAAGTAACCAATCTACACGGAGCAGGTAAACGAGCCAAATTCTGGCCATTTACAAGCCCCGATGAGCTAATTCGTCCGGTCATTGCCTCGCACACCGCCTTTGTGCTCCTATCTCTCTTCCACGTTTGCCTCCATCCCGAAAATACTAATTATAGACGCGTTTGCGCTCGTTCGCTCGCTCGTCGCCAGCATACTAATGCACCTTATACGTGCACTGCCGCTCGCATTCGCACCTTTGCCGCGTCAGCGCCGATTACGCCGCTAATGCGGAACGCGCGCCTGCATGCAGAGGCTTTCGTGCCCTCTTAGCTGAGCCTTTCCCGTCGTCTGAGTGGCTGGAATTTCGGGTTGGTTAATGCCGCGCGAATTATTCGTTAATTAATGTGCTGATTAATTCGTGCTACTGGAACGAATTGCGTCGATAATGAGAGGTGGAATATTTATATATAATACGAAAATCTAACGCATATGAATGATACTTAATCTTATATTTGTTATTCGGATTAGTGGTTTTGGCATTGATATGTGTATTAGTTTATTCTTTATCAGTTCTGTTTCTGTAAGCAATATGTTGACCAAAAGGCTTGAGCTGTATCCAGATAGAAACTTGTATTATAACTATCAGGGCTTTATAACTATATAAATTTAAGTCCATGGGATCGATTCGAGAACTTAACTGGAGCAAGCGAGTTATTTTCATTACTGTTACACGATATTCAAGAGAGAAAAATATTATCACCATCATCTAACTTAGCCATTAAACTATATTTGTCATAAAAAGTACTTATTTTACTACCATTTCACCACTGAACACACGGAAATAACGGACAATATCAATTTTCAATGCACTTCTTTCATCGTTGCGAGAAGGAACGAAATCATGGCATACCTACTTCACCGCGAGATGATAGAAAAACGCATGGCCATCGTCTCCGGGAAAAGGTCATGAATATTTTAAATTAAAAAAAAGGAGATGAAAGATAATCCTGTCCCTCACTCGTATTGGCCATTGAAATGTTCTCTGATTGAATCTATTGGATTTGACTAGGGGAGTATAAATTTCCGCGCCGAGAGTCGTGCCGGCAAATATGAATGGCCTCTGCACGCCTGCCCAGATATACACATCACACACATACATATACGCCGGCTGCGCGAAATTTTCCCTCCCCGAATATCCCATTTACAATATTTGATTTTTATTAGCGCTGGAAATATTGGCTCTGATGGGTAAGTGGCATTCTCCACCTGCAGACTTATCCAGTGTGCGATATAAATTGATTATTTTTAAGAGCTGCAGTAAAGTAAAGTAGTATGGATTTCCGTAATGTTTAGATACAATTTGTTTGGTTAGGTGATTGTTAGTCATTTACTTAAATATATCACTCTTTATTGAGACAATCTCCCGTTCAATAGGTACGTAAATAGATAAACAGTAGTTTTTATGTTATGAAGAATAATATTTAAATATATTTAATAATAAACAATGCATCATTGTGTTATTATTTTCATAAATGAATTATAGAATTAGACGAGTGTATTTTTATTTTCGTTTGAAATAATAAATAACAAATCACAATCGCTTATATATCTGTATAATACAATTATTTTCATGATTATATCCTTTTAATGCACTTTGTTCAAATACAGATAATACGTTACGTGTGAAGGAAGCTATTCCTGTCATGTAATAACTATCTTCCTCAGTTGTTACTTAATATATTAACTTCAAAGTCTCATATTTATCAAATTATTATTCTTTCCCTAGTACACATAAATTTAATATTAGAAATACTTATTTGTCACAATCCATTTTTCAATTTTTATGCGTCCAAAAATAATATAGAACGAAGAACTTACAACTGTTACCGTTCCACTGTATTATTACATTATAGCCGAGATAAAACTCAAAACAGTAATTCAGGTCCAACTTATTTTTCTCGAAAGAATGGAAAATACCACGGCACGGCGAAGTCCTTGAATCCCTAAGTGCATTTCTGAACTTATGACACGCTTGGTTTACGCGCTCGCGCTTTCCTCGTGTGTGCAGTCCGCGACGTAGAACCGCACATCGCGTCATCTCTCTCTCTCTCTCTCTCTCTCTCTCTCTCTCTCTCGCTCTCTCTCTCTCTCTCGAAAGATTGGCCGACATACCAGGTCAGGGGTTTTAGTGTCGCGGCTCGGATTCCGTGCTTCCGGTCGCTCTCTATAACCTTTCCTCTCCGTATCCATCTCTCTCTCTCTTTCTCTCTCTCACTATACCTCTCAGCCAGAGAGAAAAAGCCGGAGAGAGGAAGCCCTTTGGCCCGATAAACGGCAGGCCTGATTTTTCGGGCGAGGGTCTGTTGTATGGTATATCGATTCGCTGCAGTACGATGATGGCTTTGGTAAAATCTCGAGGGGGATTTTTCCTCGACGATGTAAAAGGAAGGAGAGTAAGAGAGGGTCGATCTTTTTCGTTCAGGGGGACGAGCGAGGGTTTGATGGGGTTGTGTGCGTGCGTCTGCGGTGTTCCCGAAGTTTTTGATTGAGAAGCGAAGGGGGTAGTTTGGGGCTCGATTGGCGGAATGTAATACGAGCGATGGAATTTGGGTAATACGTTGCTGGATTGTGATTGATAATAATAATTTCAAGAGATGGGGATTTTTTTGTAGCCAATAGTGAGAGGGTGTAGATTTCAAGAAAATATTTCTTTTATAGTGTATCCAGTATGTAGTATTGAGATTTTTGTAGAAAATGATTTTAATTTAGTTTTATGTTTTTTACTACCACATATATACCATGGTGGCATAGCAGCGTCAGTTATTGATTTGAAATTCAGTAATAAAACTAACAAAATAAGACAAAACTATAAAGCAAATTCTTGGCAAATTTTGTTGCATGCATATTAAAATAGTTACATGTACAACAAATTTAATTAAAACTTAATTTTCAAGAAAACAGATAAATATTTTAAATTTTTAAGTAAGGTATGTTTTCCAAAACATTAAGGGAATTCACATTTTATGTTAAAATCTCATTGGAGTCGTGACATCAATGTTGTAAGTAAAGTAAACAAATTTAAAATTTATAATATTTCAATTTAGAGCAAAAATACAAGTAAATAAATTTTTGGAAATATTTGGTACAAACAGGAAAGTCACCTAGTCGGCAATATAGATCACTTCCGCGTTTTTGAGCTTTTGTATTCACGCCTCTGTGCTCTGTGTAACCAAGTGTGTCATAACTTCAGAAATGCACTTATAATTCAAGGACTGTACCTTCGAATTTCTTTTGAAGAAACTCTCTTAAGGCCAAACTCCATTTTCGATTTATGCGAAGTCTCCTATTTTGGAGAAATGTAAGTGTTTCTTAAACAATAAGCTCCATGTCTGTAAATAGGGTGATCAATGCGCTCTTTTCACAGACTAGATGTGGTATAATAGTGAAATTAAGTAACAATCATAGTTCGACCTATATATCAATGAATTCACGCTGCTATCTCGAGATTAAACGTAATAAATACATGTGCGTTCATATGTTAAAATTAGCTTTTTTGGTTTTTACGCTAGGTATGAGTATATTGCGATAAGACATATTTTGATTCAGTCAACATTCAAGATTAAAAGTTATAAAGTCATGAATACTGCTTTATATTATTCAAATTTGAACTTTATTTCGCATTTACATTGCTATAAATACGAATTTTCATCGATAACCAACTAATCAATTACGTTATCAAAATACACTAAAGCAAGTAAATATAACTATGATTCATTTGTTCCAAATTCTAATCAGGTTAAAAAATATGATAAAATTGTGAACATCATGTAAATTATAAAGTTTTCCATGAAAACAACGCTTCAGTAAGTGCACTAAAACCTTTCTCAATTTTTTTTTTATTTTTGTATTATGTAGATGCATGTCATACATACAACTCATCTCTAAATTTTGTGATACATTATTGTTTTTTATTTTATATAAATATTTTTAAATGTATCAATCTGACAAAAGTTATGAAGCAACCAAATACCAAATGTTCTATCTTTCTCAGGCAAAAGGCTTCTCTCTCACTCTCTCTCCCTCTCTCTTCGATTTAATTGAGATATCACACACGGGAACTTCGCCGGTGTATGCCGATTACAGATAAACTTATCTAGACATTGGCGCGATAAGATGTTCCGAGACATACGCACACCCACAGCACACAAGCTGTTCTTCAATGTTGAGCCGCTGCCTGGTGCGTTTATCGTTTTTTATACTTCGCTGAGAATAATATCATAAGAAGTTTTACTGCATTTTGATATAATAAATAGCTCGTAATTTGTAGTATTATTATGCAGTTTTGTGAAGAGTATCAAGTGAAAATTTATTCGAAATAGAAAATTGTCAAAGTCTTGTATATGTGTTATTATTAAATAATAAATATGTGAAGTATAATTACATACGAAATGTGCTTAATTAATATTAAAAACTAAGTCAGCAGTGCACTAAAATTATTCTTTCGGATATACTGTAAAATCAGTACCAGCTTTATAACAATATCAAACAACATAATATACATAACCTCAAAAGTTACAAGTGACTAAATCTGTATCTTGCAGTTACGTTATTCGGAAGACAATCATCATGGAATATCTTGAAAGTAATTAAAATAAACAATATGCTCATGATGTAGCATTAGGATACATTTTAATAATTTATTATATAGTCACAGGTAACGATTCTTTGATGAATGCAGTGGAACGTGCAAATAAACTGTGTTTGGAACCTATCATCTGTGTAAGTTTTTATTATTCACCTTTTTTGTGAATTTAATAAATAATACTTGTCATTAGTTTTCAATTAAGTGATAGTGAAATGACAAGATATTACTTATAACAAAGTAATATTTTAACAAGAAGCATGAAAATAATAACATAAATTAATAATTATAATATTGATTATAACAATTATTTAATTCAAATATTACAATTCATCAATGCATTTCTACTTAATAAATAATTTTCTCACTACTGTTTGCATATAAATACATATTTAAAATAAAATTGAAAAAATATAATTTAAATAAATGTATGTGTATTTTTAGCACTGGGATGGTACATTATTTCATAAGGATTTGGGAATACATAATGTTATTACTAATAAAGTAGATGATTTACGCTTTAAATTAGGCTTCGATCACGTGTAAGAGGAATTAAAAAATATTGGTAATAGTTTTGAAAATTTGTTAAATTAATTTTTCTTTATTTTTGTACGAAGTGAATTAATAGATTCATCTATGGAAGAAAAACAAAGTAGCATGTTGATTTTTACTACTGGAAATCTCAAAACTTTGACCATGACCTTCTTCTTTAAGCTTTCCGACACAAAAATCAATGGTAAAATACGGATCTGTAGCGTTTTGAACCAATCCCTAAATTCTACCTATAAGTACGTAAAGTTTATATTTAAAAAGACTTTTACATTAAACAGAATTTATCAAAATATATTTACCATTAAAAATTTAATTTCCGTCTTTAATAGGCTGCATTTAGCAAAAATCAAAGTGAAGTCTACAGTTGGACTTTACATTGCAGAGGATAGTTATCGTGTTGACCACGTTATTCACGAATTTACCGATGCAAGTATATCACTTATGTACAAAAACGGAAATAAAATGATTCCAGTTTACAATAAAGTACAAGCAACTCACATAAGTACATCACATTAAACTAATAAAGCAACCCTTCTAATTATTCTGAAAAAGTTTTTATATTATTATTATTATTTCTTGTCCATTTTCAGAACATTCTCTTGTACAGTATATTGTATCAAATTATACGAAAAATGCAATTGCTATGATAGAAGATAAATTAAGATCTGCATTTGATCTGACTTCAGTTAGTATATCGTTAGATGGTTTATTTTTACATAGAGATCTTTTCAGGTGAACAGAAATTTTTTTTTTATCATAACCTCAATTTAATTTATTCATTTTACAATATAAAATTATTGATTATATATAGGTTACATACAAATAAAATGAAAATAGCATTTGATAAATTAGCTGACGAAATCATTGATGCAACAAATCAATTATTAATAGAAAAGGTGCACAAAATACCTTTACCCAACATATCCGTAGTACTAAATTTTAAAAAAGACGAGAAAAAGTCCTTTCAGGCCTGCAGAAGCTCTTTGATGGGAACCAATTTTTTATTCAGAAAGAAAAGTACTGCAATTTCTTTGGAAGATGATTTGGTTGTACTTTATATTCCTGTTGATTTTGCTCTTTTAAACGTACGCGCATTTTAATTATCGATATAATTATTTTTTTAAATAATAAATATTTTATTTTCAACTATTATTATAGATTCAGTATAAACAGTTATCTGTAAAATATGGAGATGAGGAGTATAGATCTTTTGATGTTCAAGAACATTACAAAACTGATGGATCTTATATAACTATATCCCTTCGCAAGTTAGCACAAAATAAAGTGGATCTGAATTTACTTGAATTTAAAATTCTTAATTTTATGTAAGACATCATATACTTAAAACAAAAAATATTGTTCGAATGAGAATGTATTATTATTTATGAAAATTATTTGCAGATTTTTGGACTCTGATAACCAGGTGCATATTGACTCCGCAATTAGAGCATGGGTTAACAATATTGTTGAATTTAGTATCGTACCTGTAATTGAAGAAATCTATGAAAAATATTTTAGATTGGCCATGGAACATGAAAAATTTACTACTTTAGCTTGTTGTGAAACTACTTGACAATGTTATTCTTAAATTTAATATTTAGAGAATGACATTGTACTTAATGTGTAAATAGATACAGCTCTATTACGAATATTATCTACTATAAAACATAACAATAATTTTATTTATGTACTTTTTATACATTCAATTTTTATACTTTAAACTATTGAGTTATAGAGAATGAGTTAGATTTAAAACCTATTTAATTATGCAATGTACCTGTTTGAATCGAAAAATGGATTCTCCAAGAATTGTTTGAAATGTTGTTATATTTTGTATGTGATTTAAAAATTAGTAAATAGTTACAAGTTTACTAATTATAGATTAATTTATAATTTTATTGTATGATCTTTAAATAAAAAAATTTATTTCATAATTTATAATTTACATCATTAAAAAATTGGCTACCAATATGTTTATTGTCATACTGATGACCTTGAATGAATTCTTACAGCGCATTTTCGAATGAAGATTGGCTATAATGAACTGACTTCGATGATCTTTATAAGCACTTTTGTATTATTAAAACGTACGACTGATGAAATAAAACAATAACAATAATTTTAAAAAGTAAGAAAGAAAATGCTCTGCAACAATTTAATAATACTACAAAGAGTTATGGCTTAACGATTTCTTATAACACTTGCAAATTTATGAAATGAAGCTAATGGTAGGTTTATAAAGTTTGATAAATCTTGAAGCTAATGGCCACATTACTACCAATA
>UXGD01001444.1:0-34885 GCA_900474315.1 Torymus auratus
TATATATATATATATATATATATATAAGCTACTAATCACTGCATAGCAGGAGTCGCAAATTGCATTTATTTGTGTTTTGCCGAATTTTAAACCGTATCAAATCAAGATTGCTCGTTTTGAAGTTTTTAAACAGTGCACGTGGTACACAATACTCATGGATTTAAATTAATAATTTTCTTTTAAACACGAAAATATTTAATACACGGATAGATGGTAGACATCTTTACAATTTTTTACAATTTTCACTTTTTTATTTCAAGAATATGTTTTTAAAAGAAGAATTAAAAATTCTTAATTACGTTAAAAGATGTAATTCAATTTTAAGTCTCATTCGGACGGAAATTACCCATACTATTATGTTGAAAAATTGGTAATACAACCTCGAATTCTTTAATCTTTGCTAATAAAAAAACGAGCAATCGTTTTTCAACACAAGCAATAATGATTAAATCCTAATCACAAATTTTTCCTTAAAATACCTATACAATTTCAATTTTGCACTTTTTGCGATGCCATCACTTTCCTAATCTTCCGAAAGAAAACTTAAAAAAATAATGAAAAAAATATAATATAGAACACATTGAAAAACCACGGTCTCGCGCAACCTTTCTCACATTGTATATATTACAATTCGTCTACTATCGCAAATAGCACCCCGCACGGTAATATCGCTGAACGTTCATCGAAACACTGAGATCGCCACTGCTGTGCCAGCACCGCCGCTGTCGCTCTTCTATTTGGTCGTTGGTACGCTGGGCTGATGTTGGTGCTGCTGGTGTTGTTGCTGGTGCTGCTGTTGTTGCTGTTGTTGCTGCTGGGCCGCTGCGGCCATGGCGAGCTGATGGGCCGACGTGTTGGCGAGAAGCTCCTTGTAGTAGGCGCTGACGTCGGGTGGCATGTAGGTCGGGACCGCGCCGTTTGGCGCTACGGGCCCGGGGAAGAGGCCGTTATAGAAGGAATAATACATCGACGTTGGATCGATCATGGGCAGGAACTTGCCCGCCGCTGCTGCGGCAACGCCACCCGCCGCTGCGAGCTGGTGTGCCAGGAAGGCCGAACTGTTGGCCGGAACGCCTGGAATAAAGCCCGTCTGCAGGTTCGGCAGAGTCGGCGTATTGTGTCTACGTGACGCTTCAGCATCCCTAAAAATTAAACAACTATACTTTAGTAAACAGAAAACGAATTAATCTGTAAAATTAATTGAAAACGACTGCTGAACCTTGCTGATTTCGATGGCGACGTGGCAGCGGCTGCCTCCAACATTCTCTGCTGCTGTTGTATCGTCATTTTCTCGCTTTCACTTATCCTACGCTGCTCCTTACTATTCGAATTCGCCGGAGAAGTGGCTTTTCTCTTTTCGCCTGCTGAGATCTGATGGTAGCCACTCATTTGATTCGCTTTGGCGTAGCTTGCCGCCGCGTTTAAGTGGCTAAGATTAGGTACGTTCGGTATCACCGGGTGGTGCGTATTATTACTATTACTGCCCATGCTACTGGAGCTCGACGCTATCCTGGGAGTGTAGGGTGAGGCAGCCTCTGAGGGTAGCCTGTTAGGGAACTTGCCGTTCATGAGGTGTTTATGCTGCTGCTGTTGTGGATGTGAAGGAGATTGCGACTGGGGCGGCATTTGTTGCAGATGTGGCGGGGGCCTCCTCTGCATAGGCATATTTAGCGGTACCTAATAGAGAAAGATTGTTATACCATCCACTAAATGCATCAAATTATGTTAAATTAATACTACATTAAGATTTTAATACTTTAAAACTTAAAATCAAATAATTATCACGTTACGGCATTAACACTGCTTTATTCATAAAGTACGTAAATTAATATAAAACTTACATTACTCCTGGAGGGATTTGGCTGAGGTACGTCAACCATACCCGCACCGTTCTTTTTTGGACTGACGAGCGTGATTTCAAGATTGTTCGTGGTCATCGTATGACTGTCGAGTACGTTCGGATAAGTACCAGTGCCCGAACTCGAAGAGGGAACACCCATGTACTGATTTCTCATGTCTGGCGGTGGCCCCACTTGTTTGTTCTGCTGCTGCTGTTGTTGGTGTTGGTGTTGCTGCATCTGCTGCTGTTGTTGCTGCTGATGTTGCTGCATCTGCTGCTGTTGCTGTTGTTTGTTGCTGAGATTGGTGGGCATGCCGACGGGTGGACCACGCAAGAGATTTGTGTCAAAGTTTAGCGGGTTCGGGCGGGGCACGACTGGTACCCTGACTATCTCGAGGTTCGGTCGTCCGTACATCGGCCGATCAAGAGACGTCTTTGTGAGATCTAACACGCCGTTCGGCGACATTTCGTTACTGCTACTGGAAGTGGTACTCCGCGAGCTCGGTGATGATAACAAGCTGCATGATAAGAAGTTTGAATATTAGTTAGATCAATTAAAGATAGGATCGACAATAGATTAATGGCTAATGACTGGTAGGTAGGGATGTAGAAATTTGGGACTTACCCTGCGTTTCTAGCAGGTAGGAGAATATCCTTCGGATTGCCGTACGTTGTGCTTCCATCGGTACCAAAAATCGATCTCGACTGGGTGACCTTGCGGAGCGTACCAGACAACCTACTCTCAGATGCAACGTCAGGTGACTGCAGAACCAATCTATTCGAAGCCGGATGCAGTATACGTGTCGATATTGGATGCTGAATCGCGTGCTGTTGTTGTTGCGCCGACCTCGGCATGGGTACGTTCGCGTTCGCGTACAACTGTATCAAAGACGATGGATTGGAGCTGCCGAGATTGATAACACGGCTATTCGTCGCCAAAGCCTGACTTGCGGGTGCAGTACCGTAGCTCGGATCCATTACGGCCCACGGTTGCGGCTGCAGTCGCGGACTCGGGCTGGAACCACCAGCGACCTGGGGCCGTACGGGTGATGCTGAAAGGTGACCACTATCGTTGGAAGCGGGACGTGGTAGCATATGGCCAATGTCTGGGGTGACAGTTACGCTGATGAGCTTGGGGATCGATATGGCGGTCGATACCGGCGGAGACGAGTTGGGTGAGCCCTCGGACTTGGACTTCTCAGGCGACGTATTGGGGGTCGAGGACCCTACTGGTGAGGAAGCCCGTGAGGACGTAGTCGAAGACGAGGAGGACATAGTCGTTGTCGTTGTTGAGGCTAGCAAAGACGAAGCGGTTGTCGTTGTTGCTGTCGTTGTTGTCGGCTGGATCACGCTCGGTCGGGCATCTACGAAGGAAGACAAAAAAATTGGAAATATATTTTTAATTACTTATTTAACATTAGATAACTTCTAAGACAAAATTTATTATTTAATATCCCATCAGTTTAAAGATTATTTCATTTGTGGTATTTAAAATGTATATAAATAGTCTTAAGATTTATTTATAACATTAATATTCAAGATTTAGACTTTGTTATTTTATCCAATTAATATGAAATAAAAACGTTAGAGATACAGATTTTTTGTTCTTCGATAACGTTTTAAATCTTCATGAAATCGTTTTCATCTTTGATACATATAGTTACGCCATCTTTATATTGAAAGCGACACAGTCCATTATTTTTTCACAAGTTTAACTGCAGAAAGACATTTTCTTATTTTAGTTAACTACAATATTCAAACATCAATACATGTTAACGTTATATGAATTCTTGAAATGCTTAACACTGGAATCCATATATGAAATGGAAACAATCTTAAACCTGCCAGAACGTTAAATGATAAATTATACAAAGTTCTTCTACTTAGATCAGATGAAAAATCGATGTCCCCATTGCAAAGGAATTGTCGCGGTATTCCTTTTTGTCTCATTTTTATCAATTTGTTTACAAAAACAATATTTGTTACACACAACAAACTTTTAGTCAGTTTAATTTAAAATCTGCCGATAAGTCCTCCTTCAATGACTTCTTCCGACTGTCTACGCGGGAAAATCAACAAGAACTATACGCGTGTTTATAGATTCTGTTGTGGACATGCGAATCCTTTCGAGCGATAAGTATATCGAACTGTTTCCCCCACCCAAGCCATGAAACGAAACGATTTTATCATACGAGTAATATCCGCGAAAAGATTTTGAAAATCGTTCGATTATTTTTATTGATGAAAATCGGAAGTTAAGTTTATTCGTACATGAACTTAATGCTGACATCAGTATTGAATATGGTGTGCTTCTGTTGTCACTGCAGGCTTTATCAAAAATAATAATAATACACAAATTATTGTTTAATTGTCAGTTTTTAGGAAGAAGTTTTTATAAAACTAGTGTTTGAATACTCTAGTATTTAAGAAAAACCATTTAATGCTGAATTTGTATGTATCTATATAATATTAAAAATTAATTTTTGTAACATATTTTTCTTAGCTTTAATAAAATCAAACTACTCATTTTCTGCTCACTTCAATGTTTAAACTAGTTGACTACAATGTAGTAAAAAATAGTAATATTAGATAGAAGTCGCTACTGTACGTCACACGCGAATACAAACTTTTGATTTTCTACTTTACAAATCTGCTACCTTATACGGGAATAAAATCTGCATACTTGTCTATGACTTACCTAAATCAACAGCGGTAACTTCGAGACCACCCTCGCGCAGTATCTCGAGTTTTCGCTTTTTAAAACTCGGAATGATAAGCTTGTCCCTGGTACCAGACTCGTTCTCCGTCTCTAAGTCTATAACCTCGGGCGAGCGGGGCTTGTCCACGTATATCGGGCTTTTCTCCTCGAACACGGGAATGTTTTCCTTGCCCTGAGCTAGCAGACTTGTTTGCTTTGAATCCAGCTTGATTTCCTTCATGTCTTTTTCGGGCGGTGGGGTCAGCGTCACTACTGTCGTGGCGTTCGTTACCACTGTGCTCACAGGCAATCCAGGTGGTGAACACGATGGTGGTACCTGGAATTTAATTCATATTTAGCTTAAAGTGTAAATCAAATGTTTTATAGTATTTTAATTTCTTGAAGATTCAAAATATAGTCGATACGCAGTAAAATACAAATGAACGAAGAAAGAATTATTGTGAATCCTACAAATATTTGTAGTTCGTTATAGTAAAAGTAAATACGCCTATCCAAGAAACTTTCACATTGTATTTGAAACATAGTCTGCCGCTATTACCTGCTGTGATATCAAAGGACTATTGAGTTGCCTCTCTAGCACAGAATGCTGATTGGCGTTCGTTGGCGTGGTCGAAGCGGGTGAAGTGCCCGTGGGCGAGGAGGTTGCCGACGACGAGGTTGTGTTGTTCGACGTCGTCAGCAGGGAGGTCGGCGAGGTGGGCAGTTGTTGCTGATTGGCAGGCGCTGAGTTGCTGGTCGCGATTATCGTATTCAGAGACTTTAAACGCTCGGGCTTCACCCTGACGCTGCGCAATGACGATGTCTTGCCGCTTTCCGAACGAGGTTTGTCTCCTGGCAGGAATGGCTGCGAGTAGAAAAAGTAGTAAGTACCCTGAACTCTACATCTTACTTTGTTCATTTCATATATTTAGGGATTGAAAATAATATAGATTTTGTATCATTACTTAAATTATGAAATATAAATTTTTATTATAGTAATAATGCAGATGTAAATGACATGGTGAAAAAGAAATGTGTATTACCGTAGTTGCAAGAATTGACTGTAAAGGAGGTGTAATTATCGTAGAATTGTTATTGTTAATTGCCTCAGTAGGAGGAGTTTCTGATGGCGTGGGACTATCTGCTTCCCTCTTTATTTCAATGGAATCCTCTGATGCATCTGATATACTGGGTGTTTTGATTCGTCTATTACCATGATTTGATTTAATTTTGGAATCTTCACCTTTTTGACATCTCTCAAAAGGTAGTAATAATCTGAAATATAAGTTATTATTAATATTGCATTCAAAGTGAAAGAATTTCATATGTATTTGGAACTTTTCTGACCTTTCGTAATGCCTTCTTGTTATTGTCGCAGCACTCGTTGAACCTGTATTACCACCCATTTCATCATAGATTGATTTCCAAAGACGATTTGCACTAACTTTATCGTATCCTCCTAAATCCTGAACTTTTGTGTAGAACAGGAATAGATCAACTGAAAAAAAATTAGTTAGAGTAAATCATTTGTGAACTTAGTTTCCAATTATAAATATGAAACTCAATGATAAATAATGGAACAAATATTTCAGATACTCGTTTCTAATATGAATTTGAGGCTTATAAGATATTTCAGTTGAGACATCACGCTTACTCTTGTCATGTTAAGAGTTAAAATAATGCCATTTTTTAATTTTTATTATTCAACAAAAACTTTTTTAAAGTCAAATTCTTTTATTCTTTAATAATTTTAAGAAAAAAAAAAGGGTTTTGATACTGTGATAGATATTAACTCTTGGAGCAACAATAGTACTTTGAAATCATGATGTTTACTACAATTTTATCATTACATACATAAAAATAAAAAACACATACTCTGTCTGTATCCAAGCAGGGGCATTTTTCCGAGTGGCGTGTTACGTGTCGTCATGAAGCTGTAGACTTCGCTGACGAACTTCTTCTCTTCGGCGGTGACCTTGCGGTCGTTGCGCCGCGCCAGAGATGATGACGACGAGCTCGAGCTAGAGGACGAGGATGACGAGGCGCCAGGCGGTCGTCCAGGTCCGAGAGGTACACCGCTAGGGCCCGTCGTCGATTGTCCATTGTTGGCGTTGCCGCCGTTGCCGTTGTTGCTTGAGATCGAGCCCTTGGACGTGGAGGCGGCAGCCGAGGAGGCGACCGAAGCTTCGCTCTCGTTGCTCGACTCGCCCGGCGACACACTACGCTTTTTGCGCTTCCTCCGAGGCCGTCCTTTTAGTTTTGGCGCTGGAAAAGGTAATGTATAGCATTAGTGATTTTATATCGAAAGAGAAAAAGAAGGGAAGTTTATTTGATTAGACATTATTCCATATTTAAAACCTTAGTCGTAAATTTATTATGAAGTTAAAAGACTTTCTCCATTATTATGTCACTGAAGACTGATAAGTAAATAATAAGCACTAAATAAGAAAATGTCAATGTTCAAAGTAAATTCAATTACTCTCGAAGTTTAACGTCAAGTGTTCCGATAACTTCAACTTCTTACAAAAATATCTTGATGGTAGTTAATTTCCTTGATGACGCTAAATTTCATTCTTTTAATGGCTTTATTAATTCTATAGTCAATTACATAATCGCATATCAAATTATTTACCAAACGATATAATAAGAACTAATTTGTTCAGAAATAAATATTTTACTCCAACGATAACCAAATGAAAAATGGATACGTGTTTTTAAAATTTATTTATTTTAATTGTTAAGCAGCACGGACGCAAAGTTGAGTATAAACGTATAAACAGCGCAACTCAGTTTGTTTACACATAGCTGCATACTGCATTTGAACGGAATTCAATGGCAAGTGGCAGGTAAATGTTATTATTTGCTTATCGTGAAGGGGATTTTCGAAATAACGCGGAAACTCTGAGAAATGCACGAGGAAATGCATCCACCAATACATATAAAACAATAAGAAGAAATAGGTATTGATAGCAAGATACCAAGTGAAAAATAAAAATAGCGCAACAATAAAATTTAATCGATATCTTGCTATCAATTACAATTATTATGTTCATCGATTTACAAGCCCACAAAATAATTGGCAAACAAATGAAACTACTGCGCGAACAGATCTCATTTGTCTCAAAACAATGAAAGTAAACAACGAAATCACGATTCCTCGCACCTCAGAGGCTTTTCCGGCGAAGTACAGTTTCTCGGAAGTCGATAATAGGAGTGTACCATAATTTTCCGAACGCTATTCCTGCCAAAACAAATTATGTTTACACCCACCCCTCACTTCTTTCCTCTCGTCGGCACATGAGTGCACTCGGAGTATGCATTGCCCGCGGCGGGCACATATTATATATACGCATCAGAAGCGAATTCTAGTAATTGACCCATATTCCAGGAGCGACGCGATTCTACCAGTGCAGATCTGTTTACAGTTTTCGGATTGTCTATTCTTAGGAAAAACTCGTGCAGGGATCAGATTCTTGTGAAGTCAAGTTATTGTTTTGAGAGCAAGGGATTTAATTTTTTACGGTAACAATATATACGCGTGGTTCGTGATATTCATAAAAACCATTGAATTAAAACGGTTCGTATTTAAATAGAACATATTTAAATAATGACTTTGGTTTTCGATGAGTTAGTAATTTCATTTGTAAATTTGATGCAAATCCCAAGAATGCTATTTTTTAAATATTTGGTAGTGTTTACTCTATTCCATGCAAATTAATATATTAATATAGTCGAAGATTGGATCGTTTTAACAACATTTAAGTGAACGAAATTGAAAATAATAAAAAGTTGATTATTACAAAAAAAAAGGTTTCTAATTTATTTTTTTTAATGCAAGTGTTAAATGAGTTTATAACTGTAATTTACCACATATTTTATTTATACAGTATTATGAAAAAATGTACTTATAAAACGAAATATTTTGCATACGTTATTACATTTACTATCTTCGCCTGTTTTTTAAAAACTTCAATTACAAGCAATTGAATAATAAGAAAAAGATAAGATAAAAAGATAAATCCGCTCACTCTTTCCGTCAATTTCCAGCTTGACGATTCTGCACTTAACAATCCTCATGATAATCGCCATCCTGTCTTTTTCCCTTGCTTATACTAATTCTTCTCGCACTTCCCAACTAAAACTCAACAAGCCTGCACTCGCGGCACTAATGCACTACACTCTTCTCCACCGACTTTTTTTTCTTCTCTCCCGAGCTACCTATATTGCAGAATGTAGGCTAAGGTCCTCAAAATCGCAGTATCTTCGGCCGCGACCGGCGCGACACACAAAATAATACGCGCGGCCGCAGTGCGTGTAATAACACAATGCGCCGCCGACGAGCACGTGTTGCCGGTTGCCGCTGATGGCTCGCGCCGCGCGACAGGAGGGGGGTGGGGCAAGGGCTCTCGTGTCACGTGACACCGGCAGAGAGCGGGAAAACGCGCCGGCGATACGAACAGCACCTTAGAGCACGTGCGCGCGGCGGGCGAGGGCGCGGCCTTTGTATGTTGGATAGGTAAACATTGTTACCTGGCTTATTAGGAGGAGAGTTAAACAAAACTTATTATGGTAGTTTTCGAGGAATTTTTGAGAAATTTTTGAGAAATTTTTACGGCGCGCATAGTTACATTATCGTTGTTTTCTCGTGAATAACAATTTTACTTCGTTTTAAGTTGACATAATTTTATAGAACTCGCGTTTTTTATATTTGTGCGAATGTTAACGTTTACTGGCAAATTCCGTTCAGAATATTTTTTTTCACGCAAAGTTTAGATATATTTGTGATCAATATAATTCAACCGATTACAAATGAGTATAAATATTGTGGCTAAATAGAACAATAGAACAAGTTTGAGAGTGGAAAATAAAAGTTTTTCATCGGTGCAAGTATATAAATTCAGTCTTAAATTAGTAGGCACCTAGATACGCAATCAAATCCATGTATCTCTTATGTATGTAAATTCGTCAAGACTTCAGTCACGTAATTTTCTTATCTCAAAATTCTAAGTTCCCCGATCGGAGTATAGAAATTTCCGTGAAAACGTTGTTTCGAAACACGAGGCAAGGAAAACTAGCACGTACCGCAAAATACTGAACAAACAATATTAACGTTTAGAATAATTTTAATCTATAATATAGAAGAAAGCCTTATTTTAACTAATTATCAACAAATATAAGATAACAAACTACCCCCTTTTTAAATGACGAAGTTGCAAAAATCAACCGATCTAAAGATCAGCTGCACTCACCTAAATGATTGCACAGCAATTCATGCGTCTCGAGGTCCGGATAATCAAAGGTATCCCTGCAGAAGAGGACTCTGGTGCCAGGCAGGGCGGTGAACCCGCCTAGCGCCGCGGCGATAGCGGAGCACAGCCAGTTGGGCTCCGAGCCGTCGAGTCGCCTCAGGAGCGACCGATAACGGCAGTACCTCGGATACGACAGCACGACAACCTTCGTCTGGCTTTCGTAGCCGTTCTGCGTGTCCACTATGCTGATACCGCGACGCGTGTACACCGCTTCGAGGTCCTTCTGGTGGCGCTCGACGTCCGAGAAGTCGAGGCCAGGGTCCGAGAGGACTTGTGGATGTGGACTGCTGTCGGGCGACGAGGAAGGCGTCGATGGGTAGGAGATCTCGCGGCCCCATGACCATTCGAGGGACGGCGAGAGCCAGGTGACGAGGTCATGCACGCGCACCACCACCTTCTCCGAGATCGTCAGTACCTCATCCTGTGGACAAAAAATAATTTTTATTACATTTTTATACATATTTATATTATATATGACGGAGTGTAAATGAACAATAATATAAGTTTGGCAGAATTGAGAAATTAAGTACGTCATTCGAAATATTTAACGAAATGTATTTATTCTAACGATTGTAAGTTTTTCTAGGGCAAAAAGTAATAGTATAAACAACGGGGAATGTAAAAATACTTTTCTTGCTTACATAGGCACGTTATTAATTCCTAGCTTTGTTATTGGAAATAAATGTTTCAACTTGATCACAATAGAAGTGATTACGTCACGACATTTGCATACAAACGAAACTCTCGTGTACGTGAGATAATTATATTTCTATAGCAAGATTCGCATAAAAATATATTCATCACACGCAGGTATAAGCCTATAACTATGAAAATAAGTAATACAAATAAATAATGATATTCAACGAAAGCATTAGCAGAGATGAGGCTATTCATAAATAATTTAGCACACTTTCCAGCTTAAAGGCGCGTTAATTGAAATTCAAACGCTTAATTACCATTCGCGCCGCCGCGCGGTCTAATCACTGTAATTGTTTGAATAATGATATCGGCTTCCGCAGATTTTACAGAGCAGATTAAAACGACTTCCTAAAAACCGGCCGTAATTAACGTGTTTCGCACACAAAACTCGTCGCTTATATCGCTCATACCAGTATATATGTGTATTATAAATATGCATATAGACACACACCCACGAAAACATATATAATTCGACATGAAAATTCAGGCTCTTTTATTTCTCGAGCCGCGCTCGCGTGCATCTATCGATCGCTCGGCGCGCCGTATAATCGCGCAGATTATGCGATGTGGAATATAACCGATGGCACAAAAGTTAGGAATCAACGAGGAGGAAGAAAAAAAGAATCTTAAGTAAATGCATGCGAATTGCGCGCGCAGGAATGTTAAACGGGAACACAACTTATAGCGCGTGGTTTTAGAACGTGATAATGTTACTTTTCTCGCTCGCTAAACTAATTTGAATTATGCTAACTATTACAGTTTCACAATATCGTCGATGGATTCAAAGTTTTTCTCGTGATTGTCCGATAATATTTATAATATTGAAAACTACATTAAAATTCGCATATTAAATTTACTTTATTTTTATTATTGCTTCATCGAAAGGATGAAGTATAAGAAATACAGCTTTTTTAATAATAAAATAAACGAGCTATTTTGTGCATATTCTAGTTCCATTCTTTCAAAAGGAAACCTCTAAGATCTCGTAATAAAAAAAAATGAATGGCAATGAATTACGCTATAGAACCGCGCACGCGTGCGTAATGCCTAAGGATATCTATAAGTACTCCACGTCAGTTTATCGCTCCGGATCGCTCGGCGTATTACGTCAGACGTATATCTTCCCTGACAATGCGAGCACTGTGCGAAAAATCGCCTCGAACACGTGTTGTCACTGCAGCCAGGTGAATAATTGCCAGCCAGTGTAAATAATAGGAGCGGATGATGTAGATGTTGACTCGGTGTAAAGATACGAGAGTGTAAATTGAAAGTTTTCCCGCTGTAAAAAGCCTGTCGTGAATGAAGATGATAAATCACGAATCGCTATTATGTGTGTGTGTGTAATACGCGGGCGTTGGTGGTCGGAGAAAAAGAAATTAAACCGCTAGATTGTATTCTATTGTGCGTGGCTTCTAATATTTCATAATTGCAGTGTTTTTTCTGCAACACGATTCCCGGAGAGAAAACACAATGAGGGTTTACCCGCAGTCATAATTTTGCAACGACAGTTGATTGCAACATTTAATAATGAAATTTAAATTCTGCGATTAATGGAATATCGACGTTAACTGAGCATTAATTTTGAAGAATATGAATCGAGTAAAGTTCAAATGGTATATATGGATGTGAAACAACGATCGATTTTATTCGACCATATTTCAAATATTTCGTTTCATGCTTACTGCAGTAGTCTCGAATAGATCTATATACGGGAGCATAAAACAAAGGATAAACATCTCATGGTATTCATAAATCGAAATGATCCGAATTTATTTACAACCGATAGCTTCGTAAAATGTATATAAAGGTCCGAAAATAAGGTCAAACTTTGCCTCTGTAATCAATTCGACGATACATAAAAAATGCAACGGATCTGCATAAACTAAATTCGAATTCAATATTGTAAATTTGTAAAATTCAAGCTGAAAGTACGAAAGCAATATTAATGATGTTTACCAATGAAAACTTTCTTCTTAGACAGATATCTATTTTTTTCGCTATATTGTATCTTTTTCACAATTCCTGTTTATTTCTGCGGTTGCTTTTATTCTCAGTATTTCTTATTCTTACTTTTTGTCATGTTTGTCGCTCTTTGCGAAGCTTAGTACCTCTTGTCCCTATTTTTTCTTTTTCCCCTCTCCCATTTCTTTCGTTTTCCATGCACAACTCAAGTTTATTTCTTTTTCGAGCACTCATCTTTACTCGCTAGTCCATGATGTTTGGCTCTACTAAACTCATCTTTTTCTACTAAAAACAGGGACGCTCCATGTTATATTTATCACAAACAGGAAAGTATTTTATATCTGTTTTGACGCTTCTATAATAATATTCTCGATCGGTGTAAACCAAATACGACTTAAAATTTATTCATCAAGAAAGAACAAACAATAAACTATTTATAAGAATCTTTACATTTTTTTTTGTAAATAGCTTGATATAAAGGTTTTATGAACGATTACAAAGTGCAATCAAACTTGTGTACTTTTAGGGCACGGTCAGTTTGTCAGTGCCATTTCACTCATATTTTATTCCGACTCTGAAGCTCGCATATATATGCGCTCTTTTATTTCCTTTTCCACCCCTCACGCTATCTCGGTCTTTCGAGCGCGCAAATTCAGCGCAAAGTTGATTGCGAAAAAGGATTATTTGCGCGCGCGCCCCTGGCATTGAGCGTGTATACACACACTTATGTATACAAATGAGAATTAGGAAAATTAATTTTTCCAACTTCCTTAATAAAGTTGAAAATGTATAGTCTATTATATTATTGAATATAAACATGATTACACATATATCGTATATAATGAAAACGTTATTAATGTCTTTTGTAATAACCACCAACAAAAAAAGAGAAAAAAATATTGTTTCAAAATAACTGCAAAATTTGTTAAAAAAATTTTCAGTTGTAATTGAAGAATTTTGAGCTAAAAGTAGTCTCTTTTTATTGTATTGGTTTTTTCCACAATTTCCTGTAGATATTCTTAATTTTCAAACAAAGAAAAATTATAGGCATACGAAAGAGCTTTCTAAATTTTGATTTACATCGATTCAACTCATACTCTATTATTAGCATCCGGACGATATACTGATACGAATTAAAAAAAAAAAACTATGAATAATTACTCGTTCCCCATCAATTAACGTCGCATCCGTGGCTAAACAAACCACTGCGGCCGCGCGCAATAAAAACGCAATTTCCAGAAGTGAAATTACGAAAAAGCAGAACGCGAGGTATCGTCGGAATAGAAAAAAAACCGAAGCTAAAAACAATTGCGAGCTTGTGCACCGTATCGAAAAGTATAGGTAATGCACACAGAGAGCCAGATGTATGTATACACATCGCATACATACGCATAAGGTACCTACCTATATACACGAGGACCAGCCGCTCTGAAAATGTATTGTTCGGTTGCTATGGTGATTCCGGCTCGCGGTCTAAACACATCGATAACCTATCAATTTACCAACACGCACACTCGCGTCGAGCTGTGCGGCTGGTCGAGTATGTCTCTGTGTGTGTGTCGTGGTATTCGACGTCTATTGTTGTACGGTAGTCTGCGCTGGATTTTTGAAGTAATAGGAAAAAATTGTTTCGGAAACGCGCGGGCACTTAAGCTGATAAAAGTTAATACATTGCAAAATAAGAAAAAAAAACATCGAGAGTACATTTCATTCCTTTTTCGATTTTAAAAATAAACTATATATCTACCTTGCGATCTAAACTCAGCTCGATTCTTTGACAATATTGATTTATCAGTATATACGCGAATATAGAGCTTGAATTTGAAATTCATCGCCTTAATTTTTATTGTAAATCAATAGATGGATAGAATCTATAAATAATGCGTATGGAAATTTGCAATAAGCTCCGATAAAACATTCGAACGAATAAAAGTGAAAAATTGCGCTGAATTTATCGACGTTATTGATATTTTATTTTGATTTATTTATTTTTAAATATTAGTAATAATTCATTATATACGGTCGCTTGGAAATGCAATACATCAATACTCAGGTACGCAATTATAAATTGAAAATATAGAATATTAAATTAATGAAACTAATAATTATTGTTGTTATAACGTGATGAAATATTATATTTATACAGCAATTATATTACTTTTCTTTGCACGGCAATTTTTCGGAGATGAAAAGCTTCGCTGGCAGAAAAAGCAGAGACAACTGACATGGATAGCAGCGGAAAAAGGAAATAAAGAGACGTTGGTTTTAACGATCGCTACGTGACGTTTTCCGTTTCTGTGTTTTCACATCACTGCGTGAATGTGCAATTCGGCTGTTGTGTGAAAATTTATTTTACTTTACTTAGAGCCTTTATTAATAATTTTCCTCGCATTTGCTGGTATGCAAATAATTATTACAAATTTTATTTTATATTATAACCCTCTTTACATAATTATTTGTTTGCATACTTATATAAATCGTTATTTCAGCTATTTCACTGATCGACTATAAATTATATTCCTATTAGTTAATTCAATTACGATTCGTACGATTTTGATATCTACATTGCTAGTTTATATTAAAGCAAACGAATTCACAATGGCGTGTGTTGATTCGTCGGATATGTTGTGTATTGTGATTAGAGTGGATATGTATATACGAAGCAATTTTCATTCCGTGCATTTTGATCACTTGCCGCTCGTTTACAGAAACAATGTTTACCCCGGTCGATGGACTGTGACCTACTTTTGAATTTAGAACTACTTACTTTGAGTGCAATTACTTGCTCAAATATAATCTCAAATACTGTTAATGGATTCATTATCGTTATATTATACCACATCTAAATTATTATAAACTATTAGTACACGATTCAATTATCATACAAAAATGAGGCACATACATTGTTTAGACTTATCTTTCTCTTAATCTAATGTTAACAAATAACTTCCCAAAACAAAAGCTAAAATTTGTCTTAATCACGAAAATAAATGATGGAGCGGTTCTGAATTGGCGCCGTATTTACCCAAAACAATTACTCCCGGCTACAGTCATATTACAGAGCTTTCCACCCACCCTCTCTTTCCATCACACCCTCGCGAGGCTCGCGCTTGTAATCGTTAAAGCCGGTAATGAAATTCGAAAACGGTAATAAGCCGTGCCGCACCGCCGCCGCTCGCGCTTGATCGACTCGTGCGCTCTCCGCACCTGTGAATTCGCAAAATCGATAAAGCACCGCCACCGCTGCTGCCGCGGGCGCTAATGAAAGGGCATTAATTTCGGATTTCGGCGCAAGATTTCAGAGAGAGAGAGAGAGCGCGAGGAAGAAACTGATTTCATTATGGCGCCGCACGCGAAATTCGCAGAATGCGAAAGAGTGAGAGAGGCGGGGACGCGGAAAGAGGAGTCGTTTTCGAATTGGAATTGTTCGATAGTATTCGGGGGCAGGAATGTGGACGAGGGAAGATTTTTATCGGGTGTATTGGACCTCCTGAACCGAAGTTTAATTTTTGTTTTTTCTTAAGTAAGTATAACTAACAAATTTAAAAAAGTATTGTAATCGCGTCAGTAGCACCGTGGTTATCATGTGGTACAACAAGGCATTATGTACAGCGTATTTAGAGAGAGAAAGAACGAGGAATTCAAGAGATTTTGCTGCATAAAAAATTTAATAAAGTTTTCAAAGAAACCCGTAGGTTGATTATTTTAAGATAATAAAAAAGTTTATTAAATTTTCCAAGATTTAATTAAAAGTACCTTTTAGTAATATATCTATATGTACATGAAAAGGTATAGCATGATAAAATCTCGGAATAAATATAGTATGCGCCACGTGAAAGGAAAATTAAACAAGCTTTTCGTGGTATTATATTTTCACGAGTTGTTCTAATTTCCTTAAATGTATCAAACAAATAAAGCTGCCGCATTCGTAATTTACAATTTATAAATGTTAATTATATAGATTTGTTTATTCTATATAATTTTACTAAACCCATTATTTCAAACAGTTAAAAATACTCCGGCAAAGCTGCGGGAGCACAAAACAAAGAGCGCACAACGAGCCTCGGGAACAAAGAATAACATCGTGTATATACACCAATTCATTTAATTTCATTCGCTATATCACTAAATCCATTAAAAATCCTTTATACCTAAACATTTCATGGGTATAACCTAGTTAAAATAACTCGGACGGAAAATTCTGTAGAATATTAAAAAAAAAAGTTGCCTCATCCATACACTCGTAATTATTCGAGGATAATAAAAATTTGGGGACCGCGCTTGCATGATGCGCGCCGGCCGAAATCACAAGTCTTGGCGCGCGCTACTGCAGTTGACGTATTCGCCGGGCGTATGTAATGCATTCATGCGGAGTGTGTGCACATCATGCACATACGTATATATACCGGGAGAACACAAGCGACAGAGGCGCTCAACCTTTAAAAGTTCGCGTGCCGCGCGCTGTCATTATATGCGCGAGGGAGAGAAAGGGAGATGGTTCCAACATAGTCCTTATATATACGACGCTACGACAGTTATTGCATTTGCGGTCTTATCTTGGCCCAGTTAATTTATTCCCTCGTCGCTGGTATTTATTTCGCTCTTATCGATCAAGATCTTGGAGATGCTCGTGATATGGACGTTGATTACAGGTGATTGATTTTTCTTGGGGTTGCTGCTTGGTAATTCTTTTTGTTTTCGGCTCTGGCCTGTGCGTGTCATAAAATTTATTGATTTTGTACTTTATAAAGAAATGTCAGTATAAACAAACTAAATTTTCAATTTTAAAAATTAATTGGAAAATCTGTTGTATTCGGTCCATGTATCACTTGCTTCCGAATGCATTCAATATTTAAACGTGTACACTAGACATTCGATTTATAGGTACGTAATAACGATGGTATGCACGTGAAACATGGCATGAACGACATAAATATTCGGATCACGATGTCATGCTGAGCTTCCCCCCTTTTCTTTTTATACGCGAGTTTTTTTATATGCAGTCTTATTCGTTTCTGTCGAGCAAAATGTTGTGCATTTACGTGGAAACTTTGAAAATATTTTCATTTCTATTTCGTTGTAAACGTACACCTGTTTTATAACTAAAAATTAATAATAAAATTTATTTTTCACATATTATACATAAATACTACTTGAAACTTGTATGACATTTTTAAAATTAATTTGATAAAATTCGTTATTAAAATTAAGTGCAGCTTCGCTTATAATTAATGAAATGATAACATTTACCTAATTGCGTAGGTTTCCGGATTACAAGCGTGAGTGAAATAAAATGTGTTTTAATTAAAAATTTCTCCGAAACGTAAAATTGAGTATTATATTATTACACGAGAAAAATTAATGTTAAATATAAAGTGAAATGATTTTTAAAATACAAATTTAATTAGCTCACAGCACTATTTTTTCCAAAGTTCGCTCGTCTACGAAACAAATATATAACGCTCGACGTAATTAAACAAAGACGAAGAGCATCGTCATTTCTTAAATAATCCCCGTAACAGAAGCAACAGTTCTCACCGCCTAATTGAATAGTCCTCAAAAGGAAAGCCTCTTCCCTGCAAGCCCACTCCCTCTATCGCAAATTAAATCCCCGACAAAATGCCTCGTTATACAAGTTCCCTGTACTCCCACTCTCTCTTATTCGCCAACGATAAAAGCTGCCTTTATACAATTTACGGGGCCGCGAATTTCATGCATATTGGCGGGAGAAAAAAGCGCGGGGGGCGCGGCAGCCGTCTAAAAAGCGTCTAGGAGATAGCGAACACATCCGCCGCGCGGCATGAGAGCCTCTGAAAGGCATAAATCATTGTTAGATTAAACCCCCTGGAGCAGTGGGGAGAGAGAGAGAGTGGAGAGGGCGCGGAGGTGTAGCTATAGGGTGACCCGAAAGCACGCGCCAGGGTCTTTGGCCTGGACGAGAGACGGGTATGAGTGCAAGAGGATGAAAAATTAATGAATATAGAGAAAGCTCGTTGATCGCGTTCGACAAGAATATAGACGAATTCAACTGATTTATGATATTTCGAAGTAGCAAGGATTAATTCATTGCGTGTTTCCTTTAGATGTTTATATAGTATATAAATCAATAGAAACTGCCAAATAATATTAAGATAATATTGTTTCACTTATACTTTCTTTTTTTTATACATCACATAAAATACCTGAGAAAATATGAACTCTATTTTCGTAAGAAACATCGTTTGAAAAGCATAATGATAAAAGTTACCATTATAAAAGTTGATAATAAACTCTCAAAGTAGCTGCATATTTAAAA
This sequence comes from Torymus auratus, assembly GCA_900474315.1. Lineage (NCBI taxonomy): Eukaryota > Metazoa > Arthropoda > Insecta > Hymenoptera > Torymidae > Torymus > Torymus auratus. The sequence goes on from UXGD01001444.1 coordinate 18,804, forward strand.
AGAAAATTTCCTTCTTACACATTTTACGATATGATATACATTCCACGCCAGAAATATATACTCTATGTTTCCCTAAATAATTCATAACTTTGAAACTTTATATTATACAAACGCACATATACGCGCTCTCTCAGCTGTGATCAAAGTTTTTCAACAGTCGGGCCAAATAAAAGCACCGAGCACGCATTTATTAAGAATCGGCGCTGTCGCTGGTAAATAAATAATTTATTAGTTCATAAAAATTTTTAAAAGGTTTCCAACTACCTACCCCCTGCGCGCAAGTTTATAGTATACTTCTTTGGAGTTTATCCGCGCGACAGGCAACGAGAGTTTGGTGAGCGAGCTATCGTAAAGGCTAGAATTTCGAACAATCTTTCTACGCCACCGAGCGTCTCGGATACTTCCGCGAACTATCATACATTTACCTCCTACCCATCCTACCCTCGTCGCTTCTCAAGAGAGAGAGAGAGAGAGAGCAACTTCGTTTCCCTCCAGAGTTGCAGATATATAAATTGATCTCTTGGCAACTATTTCCAAATTGCCCTTTCGCCGCACAACTTGCTTCGAAAAATCTTGCCTAATTAGTTGCCGAAATTTTAATTGCCCTTTAAATGATTTATATATGGGAGCGCGACGGATATGTATGAACTTAATGTGAGTCAGGAAATGTATAAACGTAATATTAGTTTAGAATGTTTATTTATTATTACTTTTTATAACGTTTGATAGTGATAATTTAGTTGCGGATTAAGACCATTATTTCATCACATTTTAAGGTGGTGTAATAGTCCTACCTTGCCACCACTGACCCTGTTTTATCAGCGGAACATGACAAAAAAAATAATTAATATAAATAAAAGAATAATGATTTGCGACTTAAACAAATTCTCTAGCGTAGTGTAATCCTCTAATACATCGTTCTACGAAGTTTTCAGATGCAAAAACGACGACACCTTTGTTTATTTTTGGAACGTAAATTAACAAAACTTAACCAAATTTCGTTTCAAAAATAAACAAAGGTGTCGTCGTTTTTTTGCCTCGAAACTTTGTATCAGAATAATGTATTACAGCATTACGCAGGACAAGAATGTTTTTAAGGCGTAAATCGCATCATTATATTAATTACTTTTACGTGTTCTGCCGATAAAGCAGTGTTAGTATAGTACGACACCCCCATAAATAATAGTTAAAAAACATTATCAATTTTAATATTCTCACAAATATATGCAATTTATAATAATTCTTGCAAGTAAAGATTTGAAAAATCTTTTACATAACTATCCCCTGACACCATCCGACCATTAATTCGTTCGCTCCTTAAATATACTATCCGAAAATCGGCCAGGCCGAGACTTTATACGTAAATTCCGTGCAAGCTTTGGCCCCGGAAAATCCATTCTAATGCAGTTAATGTTCGGCTATTAACAAAATTCCAAGCGATCACGTAACGGCCACGCCGCGCGGACCATCAAAGCCCGAGTACGTCAGCAGCATGGAACCCCGCTCACACACACGTATCTTCAGCGGTCACACGAAGAGGGGGTGGCGAGGAGAGGGTTAACGAGTGTTCCTTTAGGCGAGCTCTCCTATCGCGTTGCACGTCTGATCGCACATCCCATTACACGTATATCGGCCACCGGCGTATACATATCGGCCCGTGGATATTGCGCTACCGCGCGTCTGTGTATTTCGATGGCCTGCTGCTGCTGCTGTTGCTGGTGGTGGTGTGGATTTGCGGAGTGTGGAGATTGGTAATTTTTTGTTTTTGTTTTTAGAGGAGAAAGGTTTGCTTTGAGGTAATCGAGAACTAGTGTCTATAATGCGCGTAGATTATGGAAATTAATACAGTTGTGATACTATATCCTATCTCCATTCCGTGATTACGCGGTAGTGTGTTTGATCATTGCCAATGAGAAATGGAATAATTTCCGTATATAGGATTACATACGTTATAATAATACCCTTGCTAAGTGCAGATGTGAAATACAAGGAAGAGCCCATATTTTTATGCTTTCAATAATAGCCTGTTTCCCGGACTTTACAACTTTGACAAGTCAAATACTTTTTCCGCAACTGGATCCCACGCGGATCTTCAATATTCCGCGCGTGCGATTCGAACATTGAAACTCAGTTGCCGGAAACTTCAGTTCAACTGATACGTCTCTTGCCTTTGCTGTGTGGCTTAACCGCAGAGTTGAGATAAAGTACTCGTTGTTCCAAATGAGCTAGTTTCCGATGATGAACCGTTACACACAGACCGCAGGAATTAATTACACAAATACACAAATCTCCGCAGGCGTATACCTGTAATGTTGGTTGTAACTTGATTCTATACAAATACGATTTTCTACAACTGTAGAATCCAATGTCCGGCGATCTAATCCGGTATAGTAATCAGTTATACGGCTATATCAATTCGATTATTCCTATTCTATTTTATCGATCGTTCGCTGTTATGACCAATATTCACGTTCGACTAATAATGCAAATGAATAATTCTCCAATTACACTTCAAAATTCAAATCTAAACTGACCAGTGCAATCTATAAATCCATACCTTCACAATTTCTCGATCTCATATAAAATTTCCTCGTACACCATCTATATAACCACTTTTGCCACTATATATACACGCGTGGCATCCACGACATCGGCTCGCGCATTATTCAAATTTATTTGCCGACCTACCTCGCCGCCCGCCCGCACAATATCGATTTGCGAATCCGTTGCAAACACTCTCGATACGCTGCAGCCTTGCAGGAAAGGCGATATTCCACCCCATAATGGTGAACCCTTGGAGGAAACGCGTTATACAGCCTCGTTGTCCACCTCGTGGCCAGGCGCGTCGCGGAGAGCATCTTCTTATTCAAATGATCGGGGGGGCCTCTCGGGATTTCAGCTTATCCCATCAGATTTTCAGGCTTTCGAAAACACGATGAAAGCGGTCCGGCATCTCATTGATTATTCTTTATATATACGAGCGAGTGCAAAGATTACTGGAATTGGCGGTATAGTATGTAGATTTTAATCCTACTTATTTTTTAAATCCAATAACAATAAGTAGATAAAAAAAAAGTTTCATGATTTTTTTTTTGTCAATGTTGTTTGACAGACTTGGCAAAATTACAATCCACCGCAATACGTATTACAAATTTTTGTAAAAATATATACGTTGCAGGTATTTTGATAGATTAGTTCGAAGCTCTTAAAAGCCGCCTATACCCGTCGAAGCTCATCGAACGTTTTCGATGACGAGGATCGGAAGAAAAAACACCGATAAACCACAATCAGCCGCGAAGCTAAAAGCCTCCCGGGACTTCGGGAACCTATCCAATTCGCCTTTGGGTGCGAAGCTCTCCGAGTCGCGGATTTAAATGCAAAATTAAAGGGAGGCCACCCGAGAGAAAAGGAAAGCTCCTTTACCTCTCTCACTCCAGAAGAAGCTTTTGTGCGCAGGCGCGCTTTATTTTTCGGCGCGCCCTTTTCAGCGCGACTCGAGAGTTTTCACCCTTAATTGCGGAGAGAGAGAGAGAGAGCGAAAGAGAAAGAGGAAAAAGGAGAGCGAGACGTTGTCGTCGCTCGCAGTGCAGCCCAGTAGAGCTTGCGCTCTCTAATCTTTCACGCTGGTTCTGGAATTTCAGGCGAATGTATAGCGAAATCGTAATGGCACTGTTTTGAGTGAAGCCACAAGGGTTTTGAATTGTTATTCTTTTTATAGTTTTGTTGGGTCGTTATTATGTGTATGAATATGGAAAAGACTCAAATGATGAAAACTTCGCCTGTATGTACTTATTATACCCATTGAAAGCAAATATTTAATTAAAAATATTCTCATTTTTTATTAAATGCATTTCAATAATGTTTGTGAATAAATTATGTTTAGCTTGTAATACTTTCAACATTATAGCTTATGAGTTGAATTAATATTATTAACGAAATCATGTAAATGTTAATATAACTGTGACGTTTCTTCATCAAAATAGTGTCATATAAATTACCTACTATTAAATTGTATAAGTATAGTCGTATAACTCCTTTCAACTCTGGAATATACGCTTGCTTAAACAGTAGAGCTGTGAGTTTAATTTTATAAATACTCGCGTAACTTATTTAACTAAACCAATTCCACCGACGCTTTTTTTAAAACTTTAGAACAAATTAATGTCGTTGGAATTAAATTAAATTATTTAATATGAAATAAATTTTTATTAAATTTATCTTTCATTAAATTTCTTCAACTTAGTTCCTATTTCCAGAATGCAGTAGTCGCACTTTCTTATAGAACAGTTTCACGTATATTTGTGAATGTACCTAATGTTCTATTTCCCAACTTTATTAAACCGTTAGAAATTCCTGGAGTTGCTCAAAATATTGCTTCATGGGAAAAACTTCTCGGAAAACTGATAGTAGAAAAGTTTTGTTTAAATGAATTTTGTAAGGCATTTGCGATAAGGTTATGCTCGGGTTATTTGTTTTCATCATAATGTTATGAACAATCTTTAATTTACGGAGAACCAATAAATTGTATATCAATCTAGCGGGAAATTGATCACAATGGTAATTTTATTAAAAAAAAGTAAGTTGAAATCGAAATTGAAATTAGAATTTATGAAGTCACAGAGGCTAGCGAAATTATGAATATCTCTGTAAACTTGATTAATGAGAAAAGTTTTAACCTAAAAACGAATTTCATTTCAAGAGCATATAAAACGCGCCAATATCAAGTTTTTATTACTCGTCGGAGAGCTGCTGTTTAAAGTATCAAGTTTTACTAGTGTTTAACTTCGCTGGGTGCATTTCCACGTATGGAAAATGTGAAAATCAATATCATCATCGCCCAGAAGCCTAGCAACGCCATAAACTCGTGGAACATTATTTGAGCGTATCAACCATTTGGCTTCACACACAAGCACTTTTGATTAAAAATTTTTCACGAGAAATGCTCTGTTATTCCGACTAAACCGAATTCAATTATTGCTGCGCCTATTGATTAATCAGTATGAGCTGTTATTTTTATTTTCGTTAGTTAGTCGAAACGGATCTCGTTATTATTCAATAATATATTTTTTTATTCTACGAAATGTTCAGTTAATAATTTTGTATTTAACTCATCTCGATTTATATTATGGAAATAAATCTTAAATAATCACCCGGTCATTATTTATTTTAATTAAAATTATACAGAATTTTTATTAAAAAAACAGAGACGCGAGGAAAAATATAAAATTTTTAGTAGTAATACATATAAGCTATATATATTCAATTTTGCTGGACATAATATTTCACATAAAATATGTGATATTAAAAATTTATGGGAAATTGGTAATAAAAAAAATTGTAAACTTTTAATATTGAAGATCTAAAAGAAAAAAATAATATACGCTTTTACGATTTAAATTATTACTATACTCACATCGCAAAATATAAATCCACAAAAATATCAGAAAGCAACGAGTTGGCGGATAAAAAGCGCGAAAAAGTCCTATTCAATAATGACGCTTAATCAAGGTTCCGCCATCCGCGCTCTCGTGCCGTATCGCCGTAGTACTCGTGCATTAGCCATTTAACGTTACGGTTTCCGCCTCGAAGTTCGCTGCTCGTCCGTGAGGCCATTCCGCGGACGACATGCAGCAGCAGCAGCAGCAGCGCCAGCACTACATATACCACATACCGCAGTACATGAGCCCGAGAGCCCGCCTGTGCACGTGTGTGTGAGAGTACAGGGCAAACTATTTGCACGACGCGCGCGACTGTCGTCGTGGAGGTTCTCAATCGCGGCCTTTTTCGCGAATAATTAGAGAAGGGCCGAGGGGAAACGCACCGAGCGAAGGCCGTCGACAGTGGAATGAGGTTGAAGAGAAAGAGGAGAAAGAGGGAGCATGGAGAAAAGATTGCAAAGTTGTTTTCTAATGGAATTGGTGCTATGCCGACCATATAACCATTTTTCTTCATATATTTCTTTTTAAAATGTAATTTTTAGTATAGAATACTGAAAATTTTCGTATAAAATGTGCTTTATTAATATTTAGTGAAATACGACGGATCAAGCCTCATTAAAAGTTTAAAAGCATCTGCCCAAACAAATTTAATTAAATTTCTAAAGTAATAAAATGTTAACTTTTTAAAAATAAGATTTTATTTATATTGTAACATTTTAATAAAGTTATTGAAATAATCCAATTATCTATTCTGATATAGTTGATGGCTTAATTATTGAAGATGGGTAATAAAAGTATTGAGGATGAAACGTCTATAATAAAAACAGCTCAATCTATTCATGTTGCTTTTAAATTAAACACACAATAAAAACGTAATCCTTAAACTTTGTTATAGTTATAAACCAAGTTTAATTGAACACGTTTCAATTGCAAATACACGTTTGAAATAACAAAAAAACTACTAAAAACTAATTGTAGCGTGCTCCGCTAGAAAAATCAATACGGCACTTTATTTCGTTTCGACGTACGCATATATCATTCATTATTTTTATCGAAAAAAAAGATTAGACACTCGGCGCTTCTTGCGCCAACGTTGTTTTAGTCATTTTCGATAGGAAATCCTCACCTTTTTCTCCCTCGCATGTATAGGAAAAAAGGAAGAGAGCAGAATAGCAAGCGAAGGTAGAGAGAGGGCAGACCGATACTGTTGATGAAGTGGAAAAAATAAAACCCCCGAGTAAAGAACGCGCGCTCAGAGCCGAGCAAAAAGGCCGAGCGAATGGAAGAGAGAGGGAAACAGACAGACGAGAGGGAGGGAAAAAGCGTCGGGCAAAGAGAAAATAAAATGGTTGGAGAGAAAAAGAGAGAGAGGGAAGGAGAAACGCGTCTTGCTGCGCGTCGTCGTCTGGGAACTGGAAACTCGCGAGGGCGCTTTCTTTGTCGCGCACGCGTATAATGGCGCGCGCATCTCGTTCACTTATCAAAATAATGACGACAAAAGGAAAATGGCAGCGGTGCGGCCGTTGATGTTGCCGCACACTGTGTGTGTGTGTCTTGCAGCTTCTTTTATTCCCTCTTTTGCCGAGGTTTCAGCTAGTATAATGCCTAGCGCGATTATGCGTATCTACTTAATTAAATTCAACGGCGCGTGTTGCTAATTTAAAAATACCTGTCGCGTGCCTATCATGGTTTATTAATTAATTTAATTATTCTTCAAACTATTATATTCTCACCATTCTTATTAATTTTAAATTAGAAAAAAAGCGTTTCCCTGGTGTATATTTATTCATCAATGCGCAGGTATCGGATTATCATTATTATTTATAACGAGCATTTCCCTTTACTTTCCTTCCGTTAAATATGACAGACAAAAAAAAAGAATGTTTTCACTTGCCAACAAAATTATGGATCGAGTAAACAAGTTTTTACAAACACACGCGTATTCCCGGTAAAATCGATAAGCTGTAAAAACTACCTGCAAACTTTTAATTTTCATCGCACGAAAATAAAATAACTCAAGCGCCTCGTAAGATAAAAGCTTAGTTCCCTGCAGACGAGCTAGGCATCGCTAAAGAAAAAAAAATACTGATAAACAGAATTAAAAGGCGCCCCCTTAACAATCTTATTTACATTATCTTCTAAACGAAAAGAGTGAGCGCGCGCTAACCACCCTCGTAAAAAAAAGGGGAACAACGTTAGTTATATATATATAGAGGCCGCAGAAATCGCGTGGCGCGGTCTTGTCTCGAAAGGTATAAACAAGCCGGCGTTGCACTAACCTCAACCGGTGCGCGTTGGACTGTGGCGACACCTACGCCTGCACCCCCGAAACTTCTTCCACTTTCCCCGGCACGCGGTTCCCACCCGCACCACTACAGCGCCACCCCCTCGCGCTCCATTTTTTATCATCCGTCCATCTACTCCGTTCGAGCTCGGTTTCTCACTCTCATTCTCTATATATATACGAGCGGTCTTTCCCCCTTCTTCTTTCTTTTTTTTATCTTGATTCTAACGATCTTATTATCCTCTTAAAATGCTTTTTTTGCGATCGCGTGTTGTCAGGTTTCCCTTGTTTGTTTTTTTATGCGCTGTTGTAAATTTTGATGAGTGGTGACTATGGCTATTGCGTAGCGTTATGATTAAGATTTCATGATTCGTGATGGTTAGTAATATTGTTGATTGCGATTTATTAAAAATCATTGTATTTTCAGTTAAGTTTTTTTATGTAATAGCGATCTTTATTTATTTTTCGCTTTTTTTTCGAGACCCGAAATAAATCAATACGAAACTGTTTTTGATACTTCAATCAAAATAAAAAAAAATGAAGTATTATTATTACGTAAAAATATTATTTATTGTGTATTAGTACTCGTTAATAATTCAATATTTTGATTGCATCATTTTTAGAATAAATGGCAAATTCTCACAATGCTGAATTTGGATTTTTTGTGCTGCTTTTTAAATACTGTATGTTTATCATCTATAATACATCTTTCTTATAGATTGTAATTATTTTCATATGATAGAATCTATTTATTACTATAAAAGAAATTGTTGAACAGGTGTATATTTATCTAGCTACTTTTAATGAAAAAAAAAAAAAATTCCTTTAATAAAAAAGTATTCACATCAAAGAGAAGTTCTAAAGAACTTGCTGGATGTATAAAATCAATACGAGAATGAGAGAGGATTTTAATTTCAAAGTTGTTTTACTGTACTCACAAAAAAGAAAAAAATGGTGAATTTTAAAATGTATACATTTTAAAATTATTATTTAATTTTCATTTTTCGTTTAAGAATAAACTGAATTGTGGATATGAAATTTTAACGATTTTATAATAATGTTCCGAATATTCCGAATACGACATTTCAGAATATAACATCACGTCATTTCCAATTTCATCTTTAACGGTGATACCTTCGTCAACAAGGATTATTACTGACAGTCAAAATCCACAGAGTGCAATGATAATATTTTGAGTATTTCCATTTGTAAACAAGGATTCATTGTAACTTTAACTTGATTTAAAACGGACGTTGTGTCAATGACTTTATGTGCAATTGAGGCTAAGTGTTTGTCGCTCTAGTTTATCATGCAAGCCTCGAGGTATTTTTTTCAATGTCAAGAAAAGCATGTCATTCTGTTCATGCAGATTGAAACAATAAAAAAGATACTTAATGTAATCCCTCATCGCAGATTATTTGACAAGCGATTCATGATTATACTTTAATATTTAAATACAAGATTAAAAAATAAATTTAATTTCTATATATATATATGTAACATTATTTCATACATATAGATTTAAAAGAAAATGGAAAATATAAAAGTTGATAGAAAAGTGTTTCAAAACAAGATTAATTTTTTAAATTAATAATTTACGTGCAAATCCCGGATGGCAACGGGCTGGGAAGGGGGGGAACTTTTGCTCACACACGCGAAACGCAACGTTATTTTGAAATGTTTTAACTTTTAACGAGAGAAAATCCACATCGCCGACGCAGCTATATCTACTTCTCGGTTTTCTCGTGGCAAGTTCTACGCACATACATACACACACGCGCGCTCGCGGGAAAAGCGACGAAAAAGGAAAAGCTTTGCGGGGTGAAAGGCCGTAGGTCGATAAGCGACAGACCTTCTCTCTTTCTGCCGAGCGCGCAAAATTTCACTCGGAATAAGTACTTAGTAAAAAGTTTTTAATTCTTCTTCTGCAAAATGATAATGACTGGGAAGAATCGCATGTAATTTTAAACTTGCCGAATCAAAGGGGCGGTGGAGAGGGGCGAAAGTGTCATTCGATTTCGAGAACGTATATATGAAAGAGTTCGCACTCAAAAGCGCCGATAATGTTTGAGCTGAAATGTGCAGGCCGATGCAAATTTCCGCTTGTCATTTCGCAATTATATAGCTATTTGCACGCTGTACACAAGTATTGATCATAAGTTATTCACTTAACTTGGATATACGTGTGTGTGTATACGCTGGCTGTGCGATTTGCTCGGTGCATGACGTATCCGGTGAGCAGCGCGTGCTCGCGCCCTCGTAATTAATTTGGTAATGTAGCATTAATTAAGTCTCTTAAGCGGAGAATAATGTAAATTTGAAACTGAAGCAGGTACGAGTAATTAAGACGATTTTAATTTTAAATTTCAAAAATACTTTGACAAATAGCACGTTAGTAAAATAATTGAAATTTTTTTAAAACTCGTGTCTGATGAATCTTACATATACATAAATTAAATGTATACTGATATACAAATGCGTTATACATACGATTGTAGAATACTATAATGTTTGCTTATATTTGATGCGCTGGACAGGATAACATTGAATACTTGTTGCTTTATTAATTATGATTTATGCATGAATAATATATGTATTTTAATAAATAATGAAAATTATAGATAAATTATAGCTATTGGATTAAAATGGTAATAGTAAAATTCGCAGGTGTATACATTTTATTTAAAACAACAATTCCAACTATATTAAACATTTTTAAAACCTGTTATTTCCTATAGTGCGTCACAAAGTAATACATAAAAGCTTGAAAAAGCGCACTTTTGAAATTGCATTCTCACGTGTATATACCGGTTGTGTGTACGTGTAGAGCGCAGCAAAGTAATTCTAACAACTTCTATCGTATCGCACAACCTATCGGTATTTTATTTCGAAATATCGAACCGGTGTCGCCGCCGCTCCGGCACAATCTTCAACTAACATTGAAAGTTCCATTTAGGATAGTTCCGAGCGCTCAAAGAGGTAAAACGTGCGTGCGAAGTTTCTATCGAGATCATAAATGTTGCTCTGTTGATGGGTTCGTAGCTCTGGAATTCGAAATTAATTTCAAGAGGATTTATTACATCTGTTGAAAATTACTCGACACGAGGTATATACAGAAACATGAAAAGAATGTTATTATGGAATTTTAGAATCGTTATCCTTTGCTTTCTACAAGTTTTATAACACTAAAATGCGGATTTAACATGTAAAAGGAGTCAAAGTAGAAGTAAGGGTTAATTATTATGCGCAACCACCGCAAGACTGCGACAATCTACAGGGCCCCTGATTTGCATGGAAATCGCCGTTTCTCATATTCTATTTTTGAGGAGAAAATCGATGGAGTTAAACAAGACGTGTACACGCGATAAGACTAAATGACAAGAAGACGGTGAAAGTTTAGGATTATATCTCGGAAAATTATTACACGCGTGCTCCATTAAATTCAGAAGTAAATCATTTTTATTAAACAATAACCAAAACACAACAAAATAATATATTATACCAATACATTATGTGAAATTATATTTGACTTGATATGTGAAAATCGAAAAATCGATAGATACATTCATCATTGCTAATTAAAGACATATATACGCTTTTAAAATAGCAAGAAACAATTAAGTAAGAAAGTATATGACTTTTTCATCTACTCAATTTATAAACGAGTTTAAAACAATCTACTTTATATCACGTTATATAACTGTTTTGAAAGTTCCTACCTTTTATCGACGTGTTATTTGTGTCTAAATAACTCTGTCTTATATATGTATCTTGTATTCAATACGATACGGTACATTTGTTTTTCTTGTTATTATAATCTTTACGACTAAATTTTTTATCACAATTTCAAATACTTTATTTTATACTTACTTCATAAATAATTTGAACGATTTAAATGAGTGAAATAACTATTTATATCTACGTAACATAAAACTTTGTTTTATCCTACAATAAATATTATATGTACTTGGATTTGATAAAGTAATTAAATCGCATATATATACCTAATGGCTATACATTATTCGAAAACATGCAAGTGCCTTAACCACAACTACACAAGCTCCAATAAACCGTACTATGCGCTCACTCACACCCTCAAGATCGCTCTTGATTCTCTCTGTATCTCTCCGTCTCTCTCTGTTCCTCCAATCGTCCGTGCGCGTAGATATTTGCGCCGAAATCCGAAATCCCTGGCGCGCTGCCTTGGCAGTCGGCCGGCCGCGGCGCACCTTTCGATTTCCGCTCCTAGTGTAGTATATCCAGCGCTATAACGCGCGCACGCACGGGCTAATTGAAATTTAAAGCGAAAATATTTTCCCGCCACTAGCACTCCCTTTTATCCCCCCTCACTCTCGTACGCGTGCGGGGGTGCGATCGGATTATCGACGTGCTGCCGCGCACTGATTTAGTTATATAGCACTGTGTTACTTTGATGTATTGGCGTGGGAGTGCCGCCTTTTGTTTTGGCCGCGCGCAAGGCGTTACGTTGATTAAGTATGATTGCTTGCTAATTATTTTTTCTATCGGCGTTTGTACTCGATCCGATGTTATATTCAGATTTTAGCGCGATCATAAGTTATTATTAGTTTTAGATATATTCTCGGCAATAGTGTCATGAATACCAGTACAGTGTAATCATGGTTTATTCGATGAAAGACATGACAAATGAAGGAGAATACGTTTTTCTATGACAAACGCGCGCGCGAAATGTAGCTTTGACCATATTTCAATGTCTATTTTATGCATTGTTTGACCTCCTCATTGTGACGAAACGTCTCTAAATGTTGCCTGCATTGAAGCGTTTCCAAAAAATGTTCATTACGTACATTGGGCAATAAAACAAATTGCCTGAATTTATTAAAGCGATGCGATATATTATTAGAGCTCGTTTGCTTTATTCACGGTATCCACTTTTTCGCGTCACCCTGAATCGTCACGCTGGATTGAATTTTTAAAGTTAGTTAAACATTTAAAATTTTTCCCAGGATATGTCATAATATGAAGGACAATATAAATTCTATGAATATGAAACAAAAAAAGTTTAAATCAAGATTAAATTATTTTAAGTGCAACCTTTAATTGAAGTTACTCCATATCAACGCACTTTATATATAGAAAAGTGTCGGAAACTGCACTACTGAATATAATAAATTTAATACGATCATATAAACTGAATTTACGGCGTACAATCAAATACCCTTCACAAAAACGTAACAACAAGCCTATTTGCCCGATAAATTCGTCCCCTCACTCACACACACACACACACATCGCTCGCACATCGCGCGCACATCTCGCAACATCCCATCACCGCTAAATCTCGGTGGCGGACTTTCATATACGCGCGCTTTTTCCCCATATAAATCAATCCCGCAACGACACGCGGCCGCGAGCACCAGGAATTTCTAAACATTTCCGCAAAAAGAGCGCGCCGCGCGTATATGTGTGTGCCCCCGTGGCAGGCCGAAAAAACGCGCGTCCGGAAAAAATCTAACGGCCGTTCGCGCGCGCACAAGCGTTCTTTGTTCGTTACAGCGTGTATCGTAAACACGGCGTTTACGCGCCACGATGCTTTTTTGTCCCCTACCTTCTACCCCCCACCCGGAAAATCGTTTTTTCCCCGTATATGTGATGGTTATAGCACATGTGAAAGGTCGTAGTGGGCCCTCTGTATGTATGTGCGAAGGGAAAAAAGTGGTTTGATCTTTTTATGTTTCTTTTGTTTCTTTAAATGGTATGATGAACGATGTAATTGGCTGTCGTCTCCACTAATAATCTCTTAGCTTACTCATCGTTTCCGGGAGCGAGCACACGCGTGCAGCAGCAATGACCTAATAAAATCAAAGAGCCCGCGCGTCTGCTCTTCATCGATGACGGCTGGTTGTCAGGAGTTTGGTTTATTTACAGCTTGATATATGTGTGGTCTCGAGACTGTCTCGGTTTTCATAACTTCTGCATTTGATCAATCACTGAAATAGATTTAGCACATATCCTACATTTTGTTTTTATTCTGTATAATAATTAATTAGATATGCATAATGTGATTAACTAAATTTTTTCAATATAAAATTGAATTTGTCTTTGCTCATTAAAAATCCATCAATAAATTGGTAATATGTCGATGATCAATAATGTAGGTTATTGGATTGAAAATAATCAAATATACATTAAAGAAAAAGACATTGAACATTAATAAAAGTCTATTAATTACTTTCTATAGTAAAATAATTCTATAATAAAAATATAACCTCTAAACTTGTTTATTAATTCAAACTTTTCAACGAATACATAAATATCGTTTTTTTCCTAATAATGCGATGCTTCAGAAAAAATATATTGAAATTTATTTATAATGAATGGAAATTGGATAGCCAAAGTTATTTAATAATTATACATTAATTACTCCACATTCAATATACAAATATTGATTTTTATTAATTTCACATTCGAGCGAATAGCGAGGCGCTGTCTCTAATTGGACTAATTTCCACAGACTCGGACAATTTACATAAATTTACAGGATAATAATCGTTCAGTTATCATAATGTTAATTACAAAAGTTAATCATTCTCATTCGCGGTATGGCAATTAAAGCAAAGCTCTCGCGTGCGAGTTATATATAGAGTTCGTGCGCGCGCAGCTCACTGAGCTGCTCATTCTATTTGCGATGGGGAAAATCTATGATCAGCCGCGATGGAAATTATCGGAAAATCATTCCCGGAATCTCATGCACTGGCCGCCCGTAGGTATTATGATGAGTTCTCAAACATTCGAATTCATAAACTGGTCAACTGAGTTTTACTCTCGTGCTCTCTCCCTACTCTTGAAAGTTGGAAACTATTTCACGAGTGTCGGTGAAATCTGCACGGTATTGGCAGATAACATTCGAATGAAGTGCTTAGGTATATATAAATATGCGTGACTTGTTAGCATCCGAAACAAACAAAAGTTTTTGAGATAAAGGTAAATTGATAAAATTATGTTTAATTGAAAATGGGGCGAAACAGTGTTGATAGTTTATATCATTGAAATGCGATATTTAACGTTAAATAATTTACAAACAATCGAAATACTGGTAATGAAATCTCTTGACCCAAAGTCCACAAAAAAAAAAAAAATCACCACTCGAGATGCTCTGAGTCGATCATATACCACGACGAGCAAACCAAACCAGACATAGACGGGGCGCATTAAGCCGCGACGCGACAATAACGGTATTTATCAAAGTCGACGCGCGGGGGTGACATTCGATTTTCGCAAGAACGCGCGAAAATACGCTCCCTGTGCACATACCGGCGTGTTTTAATGTATATCCCAGGGTGCGCACCCGCTCAGAAATAATAGGGGATATATAATGTGCGCGGATATATAATTTGCCCCGGGAATGCTCGGAATTACGGTTTTCGTCTTTTTTGACGAGTGAATGGAAGAGGTAAGCGTTTGAGGCTTTTTTATGCAGACGAAGATGTGGTTGGTTCAATTTTGTTGCTAGTTTGAGGAGTTGGATCTTGTAGGAATTTTTGGTTGAGAGATGGGTTTCCTTCTCTTTTAAGGGAGATAACGGTAGGAGAAAGAAGACGAATGAATTTCCAGTAGAAAAAGGCGAGTAGAGAAAGACGTATATCATTCAGTATTGTTCCAATTTCCCCGTTTCTTTTGTTACTTGTTAAAAATGATATTTTTAATCGTCGAAGATAATGTATTTTGTAACATTTACTTGATTTTTAATTAGTTAATAAGTAACTGAAAATGATTTCTTAAACTATATATTTCAAATAAATTGGACGAAATTTATAATCAAGTAGAAAATAAATCTAGTGACGTCAATTTTCAACGTTAATACAGACAGGATTTTCCTTGGATTTAGAGCCAACAAAAAGAAATATCGTTGCGTCTATTAATTACCGTAATAACGCGCCATTTAAAATGATTTATATATAAAGAGAACAAAAATTATTCATTTGAACATTGAGATTGCGTCGTGTTGATAGACTCGTTATCATTTCATTTATTCTAAGGAAATTAAGATTTTATCTTCGAAAATATCTTTTCACTCATTTTCAAGAAATAGTTTTGTAAATATAAAAACATCAGAATTTTGAATATTTGAAATTCGTAAGACGTTCAAGTTGTTGTGTAACATTGAAGGAAATCGATATTTCAATCAGTATTACGTACAATATATAAAATAACATAGGGCTTATACAGCAAGATTAATCTTGATATTGTATATTGTCTTGCCTCAATATTTAAGACAATAATTGATACAATATTTATATACAGATATCAAGATTGTGGTGTCAAGAATCTTGTCTTGTCTTGAAAATAACTTAACATTTTCTAATCGTAATAATTTATCG
>UXGD01001445.1:0-34868 GCA_900474315.1 Torymus auratus
TGTATCGATTATTGTCTTGAATATTGAGGCAAGACAATACAATATCAAGATTAATCTTGCTGTATCGTGCAGCCCTAATTGTGTAATGCTACTTGGTATTTAGTTTCTATCCTTATGAATATAAAATATTGCTTTTACCCACCAAAATAAACGCTTCATGAATAAATCGACGTGCTATGTTTCACAAAGCGATTTACCATCCTGAGCAAACTTACATTTGAATACTCTCCTTCTATAAAGTAAAAAGTTTTAATTAGAACGTTACAAAAATAGCTCCCAATCGTATATATATATATAATTTTAAACCATTAAATCTCAAATCACCGCCCAGTCGTAGATTAAATTTTTTTATCCCAAATCCTAACCTGACCCCGGCCACATCAAAACCAAGATTGCTATACAAACACACTTTAAAAACTTTCCTATGGAATATTTCCAAAGTACATCTGGCGTCATCGTCCAAAACCTAACGGATTAATCGATATACCCGCGCACAAAACCTCCTCCCACCATAATATATACATCGTCCGGCCTTCTGAATAATTAGCCCAGGGTAACATTCCGCTCGCTCGAGAAGCGCTAAAAGTAGACATTGTCATATATACCTATACGCGCTTGTATATCTTATCGCTCACTTAAACACTATAATGCTGCTGTCGCCGCTCGTCGAAACGTTATATAGCCGCGGGGTGAGCGGGACGAGTCACTTTCATCACGATTCACACACACGCGGCCCGCGTCGACCGCACGTGATCGGCCGGCCGAGGCGACAACGTGATTCGGTTATTATGCGCTGACGCGCGCTTATGTGTGCATGCGTGTGTAATGGTGGAGGAGCGAAAAGGGAATGAATCACGTGAGGATGCGTGACTATAGGGGGGTGGAGTGATATGATGAGTGGGCTGTTGCGACTGCGATCGGTGACGGTCTAGTTTGTGAAGATCGTGGACACGTGGTTGCAGGAATCGTTTAAGTGTTTTCGCGTTTACGATGGAAAAAGTCTTTTATATTATTTTATTTGTATATATTTTTAAAAAGATTAATCATTGGTCAGGTATATTTTTGAAATAAAAGCCACCGATGTATATATTCACATCGCGTAAACAATACAACTTTAGATATTTTCGAAGTTATATTTATTAAAAACTATACACATTCGACAAAAATATATTGTATTTTCGATAAAAATTTGACTTCCGTTTTGCAAGACAAACAAGCGTACACACAACCCAAACCTCAATTACATGCATGGTCACGATATTCAAACAATATACCGCGCGCGCGGCCACCACTCCGTCAGCAAACTTTATACCACCTACATACCAATCCCACTTCTATGTATATATACGAAAATACTCATTGGTGCGATCACAAGACACGCGCGCGCCACGTCGCAGCGCAAAAATTCGCGCGCACGTGTTTGCTCACTCTCGTCTGCGCATCGGATATATAGGAGGCGTCGTCGCGCGAAAATAGCCGCCGGCGCGCTGAATCCGCGCGGCCGCGAACCGCAGGGGATTATATTCCAGGTATACCGTGAGAGAAGGCTTATAATAATCTCATCGCATGACATCAGCTGCGCGCAGCAGCTGGAAATACGTGCGCGTAGATGAATGGATGGTACTTACTGGGAATTGATTCTTAAAGCGGCGTGCGGGTTATACTTACAGGAATATGATTATTTTTAGTCGAATTTTCGCGATGCCGCCGTGCGTGCCGTGCGTCTGAGTCATCGAAAATGAGGATTTCCTGTGCTCGCCGAGCGATTAATTTGTATATACCAAGTGTTGCTTATAACGAAGTGTTTTGCAAAGGATTATATTCATTGTAATCGATCGTATTTTTTCTCCCGGTTCGATAGAAAAACAAAATAAAATACACCGAAAGCGTGCGGAAAAACCAATCGCGCTGTCTAATATACCCGCGTCATGGTCTAGTGCCGCTTGTGCTCTGAAGTCACGTGACGTCTCGGCGATATATTACCAACTTTTTACCGCCGCGCAGATAATGACATTCGCGCAAATATAAAAAGAGCCCCGATAATATGCACACGCGCGTCGCTCCAGAAATAATCAGTCGGTATAATCGCAGCCAATCCGCATGTGACTTCGATTATCGCCTCTCGGATCCATCTTTCCTTATACATGCAGATATATATAATGCACTGCCCATCACTTGTTTTCTTTCGACGCACGCGTAAACACACGCAGATGGGGCTCATTATCGCGGCAAACTCTCGTTCGTCTTGTTTGGCCTCTCCCTCGCCCCTTTATTTAATCACGCTCTAATCTATTTATATACGCTCGATCGTCGGAGTTGAGAGAGGGAGGTTCGCGTTATACACACGGCCCGCGATGGCACACTGCACGTGCGCAGCCGACAAGTCACATGTTCGGCGGCGTGGGCGCTTTAAATTTCGTGGTAACGCGAGAAATCGCACGCGCGTGTCTGCGGTAAATAGGTTTCGCTCGAGAGAGGTTGTTTTTGTTGTTCGGCGACGGAAATATATAAGGCGACGCTTAAAATAATTTTTCCGGCGTATTTTTGGTTCGAGTGTGCGTTATTTTTAAGAGATGGAGGAATTTTAGAAGCTTTATTTTGTTAGACGGTCGGTTCGCTTTATTAATGTGTATGTGAAGCAGCTAGTTCTGGGTTATGGAACCACAAAGTTTGGGTTACGAACGAATATAGTTATTTATATAGCGGAAATTAATCATATCTAAAAAACTTTATGTTGTATTAAACGAATATGGATTTTCATTTTAATTTTTGTACTTTCCGAATAATATTTTTTGCTTCTTTTAGGTTTTAGTGAATTGAAACATTTCATAAATTACAAAGTTTCATTCAAAACGATTGAAAACGTATAACCTTTGTACTCAATATTCGAATAACAAGTGGTACTATCCGGTTACGAGAAACACTGTTAAAATTCGAATAAAATGTTTCTTCTCGCCGCGAATAAATGATCATGCGTATATAAAATTTGTCATAAAACAGTTTTTAAAATATCGAAGGCAAACCAAACAATCAGCCTTTATATTAATCACATTGATTCGATAAAGCTTGATCGATTTATCATTTGACTATATACAATTCCGTCATCAATATATAAAAGCGCATGACGCAACGCTGAAAATATAGAGCTTCTTCCGCGCGACACCTGCTCCACAATCCTTTATTACTGCTATCTCACCTACTATACATTTTTGCCCATGTACACCGCTCAACTTCTTGAAAAACATTCACCGCGAGCGACCTGACAATTCAATTACATAAAACGGACAACAGCTCGCACCGGTCATTATAGAATCACTTAAAAGCAATATAACCGCGTGTGCGAGTATAATAGCCGGTTTTGTTTAAAGAAAGAGAAAAAAGAAACATGCCGTTTCCGACTATTATTATGCATCGGGTACGTTACTCCGAGTGCGAAAAACACGGCCGATGGGAAGAGGTGTATCGCGCTTTATTTCAACTGCTGCAATCGAAGTGCGGACGCGCGTTTAGCGCCGCCGCGCGCCGGATCCACGTGACGACGTTCACGTTTTCGACCGGATACCGGCTTCCTTTCGGTTTTTTTCTTGTTTTCTTCTTTTTTTTCGTCGATGTAAATCGTCCGATGATAGGGAACACGGCTAACAAGCGAAAACGGGGTCAAAAAGTGTGCTCAACGGCTTTTCCTGCAAAATTGCTATACGTGTGCTTTTGCGAGAGTATGTACATATAGCGACCGTTGCTGTTTTGAATTCTTGGAGCTCGCATTTTAATTCGTTTGAAAATTTGAATTCTTCGCGATACTATGTATGTACAATTCAGTGAAGTTAGAATGTATAATATAAGTGCATTACGTATACACATGCATATACACACGAAACGTTGACATCGGCTATAGATTTCCATATTATTGGATAAAATATGAATACATAATTTTTTATTTGGTTGTCGAAAGGTCGAATAGAATATATATATATATATATATTTTTTTTTTTTTTCCTCCTCGAGTCG
The DNA here is from genome assembly GCA_900474315.1 of Torymus auratus. Classification (NCBI taxonomy): domain Eukaryota; kingdom Metazoa; phylum Arthropoda; class Insecta; order Hymenoptera; family Torymidae; genus Torymus; species Torymus auratus. The sequence continues at coordinate 4,009 of UXGD01001445.1, forward strand.
TTGAACTTGTTTACACACTCAATAAGTACATAATATACTACTACTACAGAGTACACTGAAAAGCAAACGCTATTAATCACAATTTTTACATACACATATACCCATCCACATTAATCGCGCGCAAATCCGCTCTCCTCAAAAGACCAACAGCCCCGACAAAACAAATACGACACGCGTTTGTTATCTCCTCCCCACATCGGCAACTCATCCGCACTTCCACACGTACAGCGCTTTCGCTATCAGTATATGCTCCAGTAACAGTTCACCCGCGAAAGTCACATCGATCCAGCTCTCTTTTACTATCGCGTTTTCTAAACCGCAGTGTATATAAGTATAGAAAGAATAAGAAATGCGCGAGCGACTAAAAATAACCACGAGCGAGGCGCAAACACATCATCACGCGTGTCTCGCGCGTACAATCACGTGAGAGAATGACGGTGCCTCGAACGTTCGGCGTGTGGTAATATTCGTGTGTGCACGCGCGCGCGGCCGATAACCGCGGATAATACGCGTGACGAGAGTTGATAAGCCATCCTGTAGCAGCCGCGGGCTGTGTTTTTGATTTTGTTTGGGAGACTTTTCCTCGTTTCGTCGGGCTCATCGAGGTTTGCGTCATTTCTGGTCACAGGCGCGTTATTCAGCGAAATTCTCGGTCTGATTGTGATGAGGGATATATATATACATGTCGATATAAGCATGGGAGACGGATAAGAAAAAGTGTGATTCATGGGTCTAAGGCTGGGAGTAAAGTGTAACTGTTATTCATATACACTTCGTGTAGCGATCGGTATATATACCAAGAAAAATGTTACGAATCGTCATGTTTAGAGACAGAGATAAAATTAATAGTCAAAATAGCGCGTAGTTGTGACTACGTATATTAGCTTGTTAACACTACCGAGAGGTTTGTTTTCGTCGTGTCTGTGTGGGTATCTATTATCCATAACTGCGCAGATTGTTTTTTTCATTATGCAAAACACGGTATTTTGAAAAGCAATTTAAACGGTGCGCTGAAAAATAACGTCGCGTGTATACTTGATCGCTGCTGACAAAAATATCGCACCTGCGCGAGTTTTTACCAACTGTTTTGACGCTGTCGATTAGTACGTACAAAGTTTTTTTGAACATTAAAATGCTCGTCCCGAGAATATTAAAACCTCATAAACTCAATCACAAATACTTAATTAATTTTTTACACACACGTATAACGACACATCTGAAATATATACAACGTACCACCCGTGTTCAAAAAACTTTGCGATAACAGCGATCCAGCCGACCGAACCTCGGGAGCCGCCTATAATCTCGTGAGCCTCATTATCCCATATTCGGGAGCCCCCCGAACTGTCCCCGCTATGAGAGACGGAGAAAAAAACGACCGATAAGCGCGTGCAGAAGAAGAGAGGCGCGCGTGAGCGCGTGTGTATAATAATAACGAGGCCGGGGGCGGCGCGATATCGCGAACCGGATCCAGCCGGTGCCGCGTGATCTCGCGCGCGGCGGCAGTCAAAGTTTATCTGCGTGGAAGAGAGAGGGAATGAGATAACCGGGAGCTACCGGATCGCGTTATCGGGGAAAAGTGCGAGCGGAATTGAGACGAAGGGGACACGCGGGGGGTAGTGTTGTGGCGCGAAGAAGGTTTTGTAAATATTGGGTAGGGATGAGTTGGAGTTTGAGTTGACTCGTGTACTGTATAGGGGATGACGCATTTTGCATGAAAGAAAAAAGTTGATGGTAATTTAATGTGTCCTGGAATTCTATATTTCAATTTGCAATACATATGCAAAATTAGTCACTAACTTTATTACCGTTTCTGGCTCTGACAGTTACTGCTTTTCCCGTAATTACTGTATCCAGACGTCCAATAATACATTACCATACATAGCTCATTGACAAACTTGTTTTTGTACACAAAGTTTTTCCAAGCGAAATATAATGGTTATAATCACGTTTAGCGACGTATACTTGCGCGACAAAAACCGTGTTATGATCCTCCGCTGTTTACTACCCATCAGTAGTAGACTATCAAAAATACACCGGTTATATTCTCAATCTTATACGCATTCATTCATCTTCATTATTTATATACGCCCATTCTAATTTTACGCACATCATCTCCATAAAAAAACCAGAACCGATGGTCGACCAAAACCTTTCTTATCAATCATTTCATAATACCGATCGTCCCCACTATTATACTACTAGCAATTCGCATCTCCTATGCATAAAAACAGAGACACCGTGATCGAATTGCAACTGTATATACACTTTCTCTTAGAAAGCTCGCTCGGTCTCCCCCTTATCCGCAATTACATAAGATCCTCGGCGACAGCGGCGAGCTCACGTTTAGAGGAACAAGAGTCTCGTGGCGCGAAAGCTTCCACTCACGTGTTGTTACCTACCTATGCGCACACGTTTCCAAACACACTGTTTTTCGCGGACGCGGGCCGCTTACATGATGATGATGATGATGATGGGACATTATGTGTGTCTGCCTTTTTTGTACATATTTTAGCCGGCTGCGATTGTTATTTTCCACTGTCTTGACGCGTGGTTTTTTTAATGTGCACTTCATACGTGTGCACGTAGTGTATAAGGGAGATTTGATGTATGAGGAAAGGGGTTCGATAATGTGGTTATTTTAATGTTTCGCGATTACGTTGTGTGTTTTGAAATATTGAAACATTGTTTTGGGTAGAAGATTATGCTTATAAATCGGTCGATAATTTTTTTTTTCTTTCGTAAGTTAATAATGTATAAACTGTATTTTGTTATTCAATGAACCGTCAAAGATATTAATTTTCCATAAAAACGTTCGAATTTATTTATATAAATCTTTATTAATTCATTATCGGAGAAAATTATAGACATGCAGTGTAATATCAAGTACATTGAAATCATAAATAATAGCTAAAATCGGAACTACATAAGCAAAACACTCTGATTCAATAGCGCAAAAATTAACCGCGCACTCAACTATTTACATAACAATTCTCCCCGATTACACCATTTCGACTCCACCATTTCACAGATCACTTCCCGCGACACACCCCATCCATCCTCATACACACACACAACCGCAACATCGCTCTTTTTCTTTCCTCGAATCTGTCAGCCAACTTTATTAATTACTCGCCGCCTCCTCGCTCTCCCACAACCACACACGAGTCTCTTCACGGCGCGTTTATCGCCGATACGGAGTCCAGAAAAATTCTCGATTGACCTACGCGCGAACTCCGGTTGCATCCCCGCTTATCCAGTTACAGAGCGAGAAAAAAAGCCGCGCTCTGGTCGTATCCAGTTATTTGCGTCGTTCACGCTCTCTCTCTCGGTTTCCCGTATCTCGTGCGCCAGCTTAGCGCTCTCTCTGTGTATTTTTGCAGTCTGAGACAAATACAGCGAGAGAGAGGGGGATTTTTGTTTTCGTGGGTTATAAATAGCCGTGCGCGCTGTATTTTTATATCGAGAGTGTCGATTTGGTCTCATAACGGTGAAATAACTTTCTATTTACTTACATAAATAATTAGCATTCGGCCTATTATTAAAGTACATACCGTAAGGTAGCCGTTATCGGGTACAGATATACCGGACAAACAGAGCTGGGACAGGCTTTCGCATATTATATAGATTATAGTAGTATAAACCACGGGCAGTCATTGAAAGTTAAGAGTGTCCGATGGGTAAAAATTATTTACGTAATGGTGCACGAATTTACCGTTACCCGGGTTAACTGGATCTATAGAGAAGTTTTTTCTTCCCGCATGCACGGCGCGTATGTAATATATACATATTGACCGAGCTCCCTGACCTTTTATCCGCGGCTTATCGCCGTGCTGCAACCACTCGATTTCGCGCTCATTCTCAATTTTTTGTTGTGCCTCTTCGGTGCCGTGTGCGTGTATGCAAATAACAGAGACGTGCGGCGACTGACGTCAAGCCATTAATAATTAATGTCCTATAGATACTTCGTCAACATTTTTTGCGGAAGTAGAGAATTAAGTTGTAGGGGAAAATGTATGCGGAGGAAAAGGAGAGTTTTGGGTCGTGGATGTGCAAAATGTCACGTAACGATCTACGAGGAACCGTTCGTTGGGCAATTGGTGGGGAGATCCTAGTTCGATCGCACAGCTTTCTAATTATTTCTGGGGAATTTGGGTTTATTGCATAAACGTGCGGTCACGTTCGCAGTTGCATACTAAACGGTTCATTTTTTTTTTATTGAAATTTTATTGTATCTTTTCGATTATAAGTAGTTTATAATTTTGTCAGTAGGGGAGGCCGGGGCTAGTTGGCATAGGGGGTTAGTTGAAAAATTCCTTATTTACGGAGCAAATTTTACATTTTATAAAATATCGGATAATTTTTAATTTAATTAAATAATATCGTCGAGTTTTGTATTTTATTCTCTAAGATTTATTGTTGACGAACTTACCCCAGACTCATGGCCGATCTACCCCGCTTAGGGGGCACGTTGGCCTATATTAGGATCGCGTGGTTAAAAAATTGATTCTGCACTTTTGAGGTAATCCTACAAGTTTGAAAAAATCAAATATTCTGTAGATGAAGTACTTTGAAATATTGACGAAGCTATTTGTTCATTAAATTTAGTTTTTCACACAAAAAAACCTTCGTCTTCCCTAACGTGTAAACTCCAACATCTCGAGATATCATTGTCCGTATATCTGTATACACGCGCAAGTAAATATACATTGGTTCTATCAAGCCACACGCATATATAGTCATATACTCCGTATCATCTGCGTGGACTTTGGTCGCTCTTTTCTCCCGACAACAAGTAGCTTATAAATTTTTGTTTAATAAAAGTCATCAAGCGGGAACCTCTTGACGGAGCTTTGCAAAAATTCCACGGCAGGCTTTTCCCTCGTTGCAGGCCGCGTGCGTTCTCCTCTCGTACTACTTGTTTACAAGCTCTGCTACGCGTCGTGAAGCAGTATCTAAACTTTAATTAATAAACGAATTCCCGAGAAACGTGAGCGAACGCGTAGGAATATCGCTTGATTAATAAACGGAAAAGTTTCTAATGAAATGTAACGTGTTTTGTTAAGAAATAATATATGGATTTGATTTAAGAAAATATTGTTGTGTAAGGGATTATAAAGATTAAAAGAATTTCAATAATTGTTTTCCTGTTGTAGAAGTGGTTTAAATAAATTCTATATAAAAAAACTTGAGTTGAATAGGATGTGATTTCAAAATAATATCCGGATCTCCGCATTAAGCAAATAAGTAACACGTGTTCTATAAAGAAGACATTTCCTGCTAAAAAGCATTTATCTTTATATGATTCATGATAATCTCTTCACAGTAATTGGAAAAATTTCTCATTTTCAATTTTAATTCTTAATTTTCTAAAAATTAATTAATAATTTCACTAAATTCTAAAACAACAATGTCCATATCCTCTCGTTAAAAATCCATTCGATTCCACAAAAAAAAAGAAACACCTGTACCCCCCACGAATTCCTTCCCACGCACTTCTTCATAACCATCACGTTTCCGCTCACTCGAAAAACAACACACCACCTGAACCTGAGCTCTTCCCCCCTCTCTTCACTATTCCTATCCGTATCTTAGCACTCTGCAACGTGCGTTCTCTTGCGGTGGACAGAAAAAAAGGTATATGCGCGGGGACGACTCGTGCGAGAAAAACGTGCGCGCCGTGGCTCGGGTCCCGTGGTGTGGCGGTCTGTCACGTGCGAGGTAACGTTTCGCGGCGGCATCAGTTGCGACGATGACGCGGCGCGCGGCCTGTTATATATGTGTGCGTGCCTATGTATTTTTAGCCAGCGCGCTCGGTTTTTCTTTATAGATATCTTATACGTTGACCGTCGTAGAGTTTTTCCAGCGTTGTTTACGCGATATTGTTTCTTATATAGATACCGTGATGGCATTAATTCTTGCTATACATACCGCCCAAACCAAACGTATATGTATAAAACCAGCCGCGTCATCGAAAAAGTGTGCCCTGAAAAAAAATGAAGTAGGTACTTAGGAGAAGTAAGAAAAAAATCGCTGCCCGCAGCGGATATTTCACACACACACACACGGGGCCATTGATGTGTAGCCCCGATTCCGAATTCGTCTGATCCAGCTCGAAATATATACGCGCCGCTCTCCTCTCCCCTGCGGTGTCCGGCTCATGCCGCGCGCGTGATACCCCTCGCGCGGCGGTCAGACAGCGGGAGGAGGAGGAGGAAGAGTACATAAGTACGTTATAGGCATCGCTGCTGGTGGTGGTGGGGAGCGTGAATGACGCGCGCGCGCACGAACGGAGGCATCGAGGCTCCGGCGGCTACGACCAGCCGGTTATTGCGCTCGCGCACCTCGCGAGCTTCGCATCGTCTCTCTCAGGAGTAATACACGATAATACACAGTGAGCGAGTATTCTTACCGCGAGTGTCAATGTGTGGTAGCAGTGTATACAGTGAGCGTTGTTACAGTGCTTGAAGAAAGAGAGAAAATATTATTTATACTGTTTTGTGTGTATAAGGGAAGAGATATATATATACATAGGAAATATATATAGTGTGCAAGTGCGTGAAGGAGGTTTTCGTGGAACATAGTTTCGTTCTACGATGGTGACGCACAGCATGGAGAACATACTGAGCATGCAGCAGTATTACGCGCCGGTGAGCAGTGACGAGGCAATACACTCGCCGCCCTCCAAGAAGAAGCGATGCCTTGCTAAAGAGGTGATTTTTATGGCCTTGCCGCGGGATAAGATGGATTTCGGGCGTGAATATAATATGTACGGTGGTAGTGACGCGATAAGTACGCCGGTGTATTGTACAGTGGAGAGTTTGAGAGAGGGAGGGAGTTGGTGGTTGAAAGGTTGGCACTGAGAAGTGAATTTTCACGTAAGGGTGGTTATGTTTTTTTAGGAAAATTCTTGGTGAACGGTGAATATTCGGGACAGATTGTGTTATTATTTTCATTCGCGTCGAGGGTTTTTTTGTTGGGAAGGATAGTTTAGGATTTGGTTTTATGGAGGAAAGTGATCGAAAAGTTTTACTGAGGTTTTGATGACAGTTAATTGATCAAGCAAGGGAAAGTGTTTGGTTACAATTATCGATTGAGTTGGTTATGGTTACTAATTCATTGGTTAAAATGTATGCACTATGATATACAGTGTTAAGTCGACAAATAGTTATCATTTATTGTTGTTTCGAAAAATAAATGGTTACAACTATATTTTGTGAATCTCACTTCACTTGATAGTGCATACATTTTTGAATATTATATTGATAATTGTAATTAGACATTATTTTCAAGTCTAATAACTATACTCAAATACTTAGACACCTTTACATTAGCTAATACTAAATTGTTTTTCTTATTTGTATATTTTTTAATTTTGTTTTTTTTTTCAATTAGAATCGATTTTAATTAGTTTATTTATTAAAATAAAAACAAATTTCACAAGTTTCAAGAACAGTTTTACAATTTTATTTTTTAGCGAGATTTTTAGTCTTTAACTCTATTGGCGGGTGTATAAAAAGGGTCAATAACCTTTTTTTAGTGTTACAATAAAATACTTTATATTGAACAATTTAGGACTCGTTCTAGGTTACTTATACTAGACACAAAATCACAATAAATTAGCAGCAATTACGACAGTCCAACTGTAACTCTATATCTTCGTCCCTCGCGTATAATTAACGACTCATTCAACTATCCGCTTTAAGTCAGTCCACTCTAATTCAAATTCTGCACTTCGCCTATAGCAGCACGTGCACGTGCTGAATAAAGAAACTGCTTAGAGCCCGCGTCTCAATAGTGTGTCATGCGATGCGTATAATTAACACGCGACTCTATTTTGCCGTTTCAGCAAGATCCGATGTCGCACAGAATAATCGAAAAGCGTAGGCGGGATCGCATGAACAACTGCCTGGCCGACCTCAGCAGACTCATACCCGCCGAGTACCTGAAGAAGGGTAGAGGCCGCGTCGAGAAGACCGAAATCATCGAGATGGCCATCCGCCACATGAAGCACCTTCAGAGTCTCAGACCAGGTAAATGACAATTTTTTTGTCTGTATAATAAGAGTGATAATAGGATCGTTATGGATTTACAAGAAAAAAATGTCCGTGAGGATGGATATTAATTATTTGGAAGGATGAACTTTTATAGCTTAGATATAGAGGTCATAAAATCAGTTGAACTTAAGAAAAAAATTGACCTCTATTCACAAGGAAAAGTATTTTAGGAGTGCAATGTTTAGTTAGCTTCATATGGAAGTGAAAAAAGATATAGTTTTTATAGACCATTACTTTAGGTTGTTTTTTTACATAAGCGTTTGTTAATTATCCTGTCCCACTCTGCTATTTGCATAATCAATTTTAAAAGTAAAAAGCTTCGAGTTTTTTTACGAATAATCTTCCAGATGGTTATCAAGTATGTGCTTAGTATAACGACATCAAACGTTTGATACTGTACAGAATTATGTAATTGATCATCATACGTAACTCGTGTTCCATCGATTAAAGATAAAAATAAAAATACATTTTTAATTGCATTTTTCAGACTTCGTATCGTGATTTAGATTACAAAAAATTGTTTACTTACCATACAACTTGAATTACTATATTTTATGCAACTAATAATTATTATAAAATTAATTAAGAAGTGATGTCTGACAAAACTCTCCATAGAACTACTTCCATATATTTCATAATTTTTGCTTCTGCACAAATGAATAAAGCCTTAGATTTTAATATTTAAAATATAGTAACATAGCTAGTAACAAGTGGATACTATATTCAACTAAACATAAAAAATTCCCAAACTAAACAACTTACTTCTATCTTATTAGACTCGAAGCACCACACGCCGGTGTCGTCGGTACACTCGGTGCACGCGGAGGACAGCGTCGACAGTGTCTCGCACTCCTCGCCACCGTCGGCCGGCGCTGGCAGTCCGGCCGAGCACTACCGGCTCGGCTTCCAGGAATGTCTCAGCGAGATGATGCATTTCCTCGTGGAGGTCGAAGGCTTCTTCGCCCGTGACAACCTCTGCGTACAGCTGCTCAGCCATCTCCAACAGCACTGCGACAAGATCCTCGCGACAAGTAAGTTTCTTCATCTTATTTTAACTTTTTATTCTTTTGTTTTTTTACTTTTTTGTTCTCTTCATGATAAACAAACAAAGAAACAAACAATGTCTCTGCTATTTGTACGTCAGATTTACGTATAGTATAAAAGCGTATACATATTATAAGGGAATATAATTTCTCTAGTCGGATGTCAAAATAAGCATTAAAATGCGTTGTTTTGGAACTTATAACTGTGAATTAATGTATTTTACATCTGATGTACGAATAGCAATGAGCCAATAAACAAAGAAACAAACAAACATATGGACTCTCTCGATTTTGTGCAACAGCTTTGTATGCGTTTTTTTAGACCACTTGTGTGACAAAATAGAAAATATTGAAAGACAGGGGGCGCTCGTTCGAAAAAAATTTATTGCCGAGTAAATAATGGCCTCGTAGGTTTCTTGGAAAATTGATAAGAGTGCGCTCGAGAGGTAAACCAGACTATTTTTCTACTGTGATCGTTATCAATATGCCATTACAATATCTTTCAGTGTGATAACCGTCTATGTATTTTAGGAAGATATGTCTCTCTTTCTCTGTAGTTCTCTTTTTAGCATCCAGTCATTGTCGCTAAAAGTTCGCAAAGATTGTCGTTAAACGCATTACATAGGCTTGTAACTGTAGACGTTGACTATTGGACTCTAACCCACGGTTACACGAGCAAAAAAATCCAACGTAGCTCTCTCTCACTCTCTCACTTTGCCGTTAGAAAACTCGCTGAAACACATGATCCAATGTCTTTGGGCTGGCAAAGACATTGCACCATAAAATTAGCCTTAACCTTTCCGTACTGTCATAAGTACCCAACTTGCTTCTTTCTTCTTTTTTTTTTGTTAACCACATTCTGCAAATCCTCCAGGCATTACTAAAAATGGAATTTTGATTTTTAGGCGACAGACTGGGCTTCCCACACCCAATGGAGCTGCCGACGATGAACGGCGTCAACACGTTCGCCCACACCGTCAACGGCATTCCGTCCATGTGTCCCACCAGCAACGGTATCCACCTTTCCAACAACAATAACAACAATACCAGTACCACTAATGGCAATCTCCATCACAACGTCAACAACAACAACAACAATAACAACGGTACCAGTCAACTGCATCAGCAGCAGGCACATCAGCACCCACTGCTGCAGCACAACAGCAACAGCAGCTCGGATCGCTGCTCCAGCTCCGGAGTGTCCTCGTTCGACCCGTCAGAGTCACGAACTCCACGATCCTCCCTCATCCCACCACCCAACCTCGTCAGTGACGACAGCAACCACAGCAGCCACTCGCACGGCAGCAGTAGCCTGACAATCCCTCACTCGACGACCAGCAGTGGCAGTGGTAGCAACAACAGCCACCCGCTGCACCATCAGGAATCCTCGAGACCACCGACCAACTACAAATTCAAGAACTCGATAAAGCAGAGGTTCTCCGCCGACCAAAGGATAAAGACCTCGTCGTCGCCACCGCCCTCGGAATCCTCGCCCAAACACGGACAACAACAGGGTGTGCCTATCTTCGCGCTCCACGATAACGGCGGCTTCTACGTCCCCCTGACGCTCGAAGCTGCATTGCTGAGGCCACACTTGGGGTACCCGTCGCCGACTGATCTCAGTCAGGATACTGTACTTCATCCCGTGACGATATCCGTGAACTTTAATCACCCGAGTCCACCCACGTGGTCTCATCCAAGCCCCACACACCAGATGCAGCAGTGAGGAAATGCGGCAACCAGCTGCTGGTGTTATTGATTCATTGTTTGTGGTTCTTCTTTGGTTGGTGCGCGCGTGCTGATATGCGGGCGCAGGAGAAAGATAGACGATTTCCGTCCTCGTATGGCCGCGGATGAGTGAGGATGAGGATGACGGGCAGCGATTGTCGTTAGATGATGCGTTGATGAATGTCGTCCGATGAGACTTGTGGGCCTCACCGACGTTTTAACGGACTCACGGACGTTTGTTCTTGTACTTTCGACTAGAGACCTTTTATTTATTTGCGTTGTTATGCTTTTAGAGGATCATATATCACAAAGAGAATGAATACATGCCCTTTTCCGTTCGTACAAAAGCATTGAAGATGATACTTGTAATTTGTTACTCGATTCTTTTTTCTACGAATGTATAGCGTGTTATTTATAGGGTTAACAAATGGTTGTACCGTTTATTACAGTTTGAGAGGTTGAGTTCGGGAAATAAATAAAAAGTATCTGATTGAAAGGTGATGAAAGTAGTCCAGGTCTGCCACAGCATTTACTCGACGGTAGAGAGAGAGAGAGAGAGAGAGAGAGAGAGAGAGAGAGAGAGATAAATAAGTCGCGCGTATTCGGCTCGACAAAACGAAGACTATGTAAACGAATGAAAACTCCGTCGATCGGTTCATTCGTTCCTAACTTTTGTCAGCGGACACACATACATACGTGCGCCTTAGTTAAGATTGCGTCAATGTACGACACAACTACAGAAACATACACAAATGAAAAAGATATTTATATATGATCAACTTTTTTTCTTCGTTTTTTTTTTTTTTTTTTTTTATTAAAGAATGTATATTCCAGCTCGCATTGTATTTTCTCGATTGTCGCATCCGAGACGATATGCAGCGCAAAAAAATGAAACAGAACTTTAACGAGACTTTTTCCGAGAGAGAAAGAAAGCAACGAACCTCTCAGGTTTCTTCGTTGAATCGAGTGCCGAGAGTCGTTTGTGTTTTCTAATAGTAAGATGTAATTAAGTTATGCATTAAGGCGATAAACCTATTGTGAATGTACGTAAAACCGGAATTCGGAGGTTAGGCTAAAGGAGACAAGCGTGTGTTTGTACGATAGGTTACCCCGACGCGCGGTTGGAAGATTCAAACTAATTAGTTCATAAGCGATCGAGCAGCTGTTGTCTTTTCTTTTTTGTATAATCAACAGAGGCGATTTTTACGAGACAGTTATAGATTAAAAAAGCAAGTATTGTTGACCTTTTACGAGAGAGAGAGATAACTACGACGATCAGTTTTTTTACCCATAAGTGTTACGTTTAATAGCTTTACGAATGTTGCAGACGTAGATTTTCCGATGCGTCGAGTGGGAGAAATTTAAAATTGCTCTTACCTGTAATCTAACTTGAATCGTGATATTTGTGGAAAGATGTTATTCCATTGTATAGAAAGTATATATTATATTGTCTTCGAAAATATCAGTGTTCAGATTGCATTATAGTATGGATTTTAATTTTCTTCGATCTCCAATGACAACCTTAAATTTACGCGAAAGTGAGAGATATATTTCTAGTGTAAAACTTTGTTAAATGAAGAAGTGAAGTGCGCCGTTTGACATTTTGCACTGATTATGGTACGATAGAATGAAATAAAGAAGTTAAATGTAGAAACTAAAATATAATTCAACGATAAAACGGCGCATTTCAAAGCTCTTGTTATACATCCTTCCAATTGTATATTATTTCCAACTGTGTAAATGTGTGATATTATATTCGGCATACGAATTATAACAAAAAATCTGGAATCGCAATTTGTTACAAAGAGGCAGTTTACTGATCGAAATACAACTTTCATCTCTAAACCAGGAATACCTGCCACTTTGACAAATCTCGATTTCGCTTAGACTAAGAGAAAGAATTCTTCGACAGAATTTCTAATGTGACTTTATAATAAAAGAAAAAACTAAAACAAAAAGAGCAAATTCTTGTGAGAAATGATGTGCGAGCGAGTGGCTTTGTATATGGACGAAGTGACGCACTCAGGACGAAATTTTCGTTATTAAAAAATGTATAAAAAGATTGAGAAAAAATCGAAAGCTGCAAAGCTTGGCGCGCGAAGCCAATGCTACTGGGCAGCGGGCCTCAGCAACAGAAGACTGACCGAGACCTGCATTACGCTAGAAGGAAAAAAAATATTTTTCTTCTAGGAAATCACCACACACACACATACACTGCATTAATTATTATTTGTACATACCACGCTTAGCTGTAAAGAAAAAAAAGAAAGAAAACGTTGAGAGAAGAGTTTCTGCGAAAGAATAAATTATATATAAATATATATTTACCGTATATCGATTGTTATTATTTAATTTATCACCTCATACCATTAGTTGTTTAATTTGATCTTTTCTTATTAAAGGATATATATTAAAATCAAATTACTCTTCAAAATTGCCAATATTTTATTTTTTAAAGTATTCCATAAAAGTTCAAATAATTTGAGAACAATTTAGTCAATTATTCCTCAAAGACAAGTATTCTTAGAAAAGCTAAGAAGATAATATATCTAAAGAATTGTATATATGAGTAAGTAAATATATTTACGCGATTGAAATTTAATTTTGAATGATGCATTAGAAAGTATAAAATAGAATGTTAGTAAAATTTTAAATGAAGCTAAAACAGGAAATTGAAACTTGGTCAGGTAATGGATTATGAAGCTGACGCTTAAAATAGCGGTAATTTGCTGAATATAAAATCAGAAAAATAGTATCGGATTGCTTAATTAGAAAAAATAAATATTTATAGACATCAGACGTAGGTAGCCATGGATGAACAATTATTTTTAGAATTCTGGGATTTAAATATATAACTGTCACCCTGGAAGTTCATAAAACGTTCAGTTAAGTAATTAATTCACTCTAAAAAAGTAAAATAAAGCAGGAGGAAAGCGATTTACTAATTTTATTCAGCTATTAAAAAAGCATACAATCAAATAAATATCATAAATAATAATCAGCATTGTAATAGAAAAGAAATAAGAATTTAAGCGTAATAGTAACTAACGTACATACAATAAATAATCATCAGGATAAAAATTCTACAAACGGTGTCGATTAAAACTCGTTTTTATTACATCAACATAATACTGGCTATAAGGGGAATGCGGGTAAACGCAATTCGCTGAACGCGCCTACATGTTTATTATATTCATATAGTAAGTGACATTGGGGTTCGTTTGGGCTTCTCTTGGGGGGGATGGCGACTCTTTATTCTCTTGGGGGAGTTACAAGGTTCTTGTCATCTTTCGATCCCCGAACTTTTGCTCGCACAATGTTCTTCTTATTTTCTTCTTTTCCTTCTTCGTGTCGCTAAAGATGTCGATATCGCTTTTCCATTCGCAAGTGGTTCTTCAATACGGGAATTAAATCGTTCGTTTGCTTTTACACGATATTCGCGGATGCTCGTAATACAACAATCGTCGCTTTTCCTTCTCTCGATCGCTAACGCGTATTAATTGTTATGCAATAATTGCTAAAAAGCGAATAATCATCTTCAGCAAACGTGACGCGAATACGCATGGTACTTTCGCGTTTATCTTTCGATTTCTTTTTTTTTATAATAAATATTAATAATATTAATAATCGTAACAATAATACTAATCGTATAAATAATGCTCGGTAGCATAATAATAGTAATAATAGTATTACATTTCAAGTGGTGATTCGCAATCGATACATGTGATACTTCTAATAAACAAACTTTCAGCCTTCAGGAATCCTGCGACAGAGGAACCATTATCCTTTTCAGGAAGTATCCGAGAATTCGAAAGGACGAGCAACTCCGTCATATCGTCAATGCAATCCTCATTTTGTTGATGTCATATTAACACTTTTAAAATGTGTGATATATATACGCTTAAAAATTTTGATTTTGTTCGTTCACAATATTATTGTGTTATATATCTTTCACAAAGCAAACAGTTTTTTTTTTGTATTTTTCTTATAAATCAACATTTTTTATGTGTAAAAATAAGGGTTTTAATAAAAATATGATTAAAATTTTAATAATTTTCTTTTCGAGTTTCTTAAACATTTTACTTATTTTGTAATTGTAATGTATAGTTTCATCTATAAAAAGAGTGCAATGTGTGCGTTTTTCCATATAAAATTACAAAAAGAGAAAAATAATCGACAATATTTTTCAAAAATATTGTTCCACGTTAAAGTATTAAAATCTTTTTTTTTTATTTTCATATACACCTTCGCATTGTACGATCAATTTTTATAAAAAATTTCCATCAATGTTTGCACCATTTTTTAACAAAACATTTTAAAATTTGGAATAAATGCGATTTTCCCGAGGCTCGGTCGTCTCGAGCGCCTGTCGATTGGCATCCATCCGAATCCTCGTCACTTCCCGAGACATCTTTCTCTCACTTGTTAGTTTTGTTCGTTTTTGTTACTTTCATTTTTCTTTTTTTATCTCTCTCTTTTTTTTTTGGTTACTCGATTTTTCATTATTTCTTTTTTATTCTCTCTAGGTCTCTCATTGACAATTGAAAAACCTAACTACACCGGTGTACGAGAGGAGTTGCGAGTGTGTTGTCTTGCTGCAATACCGTCTACGCGCACTTTCTCCTTATCTCTCGCTCTATTCCTTTTTCTCCGTTTTTTTAATCGTCGACGCATCGTTACGTTCGCAATCTCATTCCTTGCTTCAATCATGCTCTTGTGCTCATCGATAATGAAAGAGAGAAACTACGGTTCTCTTCGCGACATACGACAAATCAATTCCGTCATCTACTTTGACATTTTCATTTTTGCACCATCGAGCCTTGATTAGATAGAGTGTAAATGTGATTTTAAACTGGAGAAGCGTAGCGCACAAAGAAATTGAAAGCAAGGATGGTTATAAATGTAACAATACAACCGGGTCATTATACTTATAGCAAGTAGTAAAATTAATAGTTACAATGGTCTCTCGTTTACAAAAGTTTTATTACAAATACTTAACAATCGATAAGTGTAAAGATGAAATTTAACGTTCTTTTTACGACTGACATTATAACAAATTTAATATTTTTTTTTTTAGTCACATTAGATCTCAATGCACGAATGTCATTCGTTTTCATACAATAGCTTGTGTTTCTACACATACAAATTGTTATGTAATTCTTTTTCCTCTATAATGATAATCATTATTTCATTTCAGACTTCTATAACACTAGATTTACTAGTTTTAACTGTAAATCTAGAAGGTAGATCACTACATTTCCCTGTCACCGATTAGCCATTAACAATTAAAGAGCTAGCCAATTCTCTTAATTGTTTATGTATATCGAATTAATAAACATAACGAAAACAGTAAACAATGGTTATCGAATGAAATCACTAAGAGTACTAGAGAAGAAGGAGATCACACATTATTTTCTCAACCCTCAGTGCATGACCTAAGTTACGCGTGTTACAGACTGGAATAGGGATCATTCAGTTAAAGGATACCAACAACGTTCTAAACCTGATAAAGGCTCCATCGTTGGGTCTTCAATCTCGAGTCAACCCCACATTTGTTGCTTCATTCTTTAATGCTAATCCTCTTCCTCCCAGCTTCCTCCGTCAACATTATATGAAAATGGTTAAAAGCGCCAAGCTTCTCCAAAGAGCGAGCGAGTCTCTGGTTCCGACGCGCGAGCGATGCCGATGATGTGTGATGAAGTCGATGGATGATGGTCATGACGATAGCAGCACAATAGCCTCAGCAAAGAGTTGAGCCAGTCGCAGCCGAGAAAGCCACCATAACCGAAGACCATCGCTGTAGTTTACTCGTTTGCTACAAACTTGCTTGCTCGTGATACGACAGCTACGACCCTCCACTCCTGAGTACGTACATATCGATTTGTTTCCGTTGAGTCCGCGTCTGTGTGTGTGTGTGTCTGTGTGTCTATGTGTGTATGTATTGTATAATATGTATATACGTATGCTTCGCGTTGCTCCACTTTATTTTTGTTCGCATTACTTGTTGTGTTTCCGAATAACGGCGGGCGCCGTCACAATAGAACGGTGGCGGAAGAGAAGAGTACTCGTGACAGGCGCACAGGCCGCGCGGGCCCATCACTGCTGCTGCTGGTTGCAAGTTGCATGCTACTTACGCGCGGGGTCTGGAGCGCCGCTGCGGCCCCGCCGCGGGCCCCTAGCATATGGGTGGCGTTCGCGGGGCATGGGTGAACTGTATGTGCAGGTGCGGATATATGCGCGGATTCAGGACCACCGGGTAGTGGAGGATGGCCGGGTAGTAAGAGTGCTGCTGTCGTCGACTCGACGACTCCGACGGTGACGATGATGATGACGATGATGACGATGCTGATGATTTTGCAGACTTGGTAGGGCACTCGCTGCAGCAGCGCCACTTGAAAGTGGACGCTATTGCTGACTGGTGCTGGCTGTGAGTTGAGAACGTTGTGGCTGAAGAATAGGGGGAGGAGAGGGTAGAGGACTTAGCCATTGGTAGGGAAAGGATGGTGGCTATGAAGGGGTGTTTATGATGACGGGGAGAAGACGATTGGTGAGGACGATCGCTCGCGGCGGTGATGATGATGCTGGTGGCCGAGGTGATGGGTAGGATGATTAGACTTGAGCAGTCGTCGCGGCGACGTTCTGGGAAGCTTCCGAGGAAGCTTGATGGTTACTTTTTCTTCTGGGCCTTCTCCGCAGCCTTTGTTACCTTGCCCTGGAGATCTTTGAATGTCACGCTCTGAAAAAAGGATCAGTTGTTATAGGAATTATTGATTAGGGCATTAGAACGATCGCAGTGGAATTGGGAGATGGAATGAATTAAAGAAATGGTAAATATTTGAATGTATTTTGTATTTACTTGGTACGTCATCGAACTTTCTTATGTTTGATTATAGATATCTATGATCAAATGTTTGGTCGACAAATAGTACTATTTATCAAGAAGTTAACTCATAATACACATCAATGGGTCAGTACTTATGACGATAAAAATAAAAACTAGACCTCTCTACGAGACATTTCAATTGCACTTGATCGTACCGACTTCTCTGATGAAATTGATTTACCAACATATACATACTCGCAATCTGTTATCTCACCTTAATGACCCCCACAGCGACAGTCTGTCGCATATCGCGCACAGCAAATCTGCCGAGCGGCGGGAATTCCTGGAAAGATTCAACACACATTGGCTTTGTCGGCTGCAGCAATACTATTGCTGCGTCACCGCTCTTCACGCTCTTCGGATTTTCCTCCGTTGTTTTACCTAAAACGCAAGTCAGATATCAGTGGGATATGTTTCTGCTACGTAAAAATTGTTATAAATGGAGTGTAAAGAGCTTATGAAAAGGTTACATCAGATTCGCCATTCGGAGGTAAATTAAATAAAATGAATTTCAAAAGTTTATGGATTATCATTTAGCTTGTGCAAATAGTTGATTCACGAGATAGTGGGTTCGTTAATGTTTATAATGAATGCATGTGCAGTCAATATTTCTTTCCTCATTGGGATTTACTGTGCCGGCATAATTAAATAAATAAAGTTCTTTTACGAAAGAGCATTAATCATATTTACGTTGTTGACTTGACATCTTACGCATTTCCCCTGTGAATCTCTTTCTCACAATTTCTACACTCGATTTAACTTCTACGTCATTGTCACGCTTTTATTACACCAGGAAATCCAAACGCGCCTCGCGCGTACAATTTTGTTTTTCTTTTATAATTCGATACATTTTTTTAAGCAAATAAATCAAATATTACAGACCAATCAAATCAATCTTTAAATGCTTTGCAAAATCTGGCCATCGTTTTTAAGGAACAAAAAACACATTTTTAATCTAAAAAAATTCAAATACTCGCGTTTTTTTCAAATAACCAATCACATCGATTCTTTGAATGAGCCACTACTTCGGGCCATCATCTTTTTAAGAGAGGAAACAACATCGACAAAGCATCGAAACATTTATTACCTGTACGACGATCACACTTTTCTTTTATCTCGGCGAATTTGCAAGCTATATGAGCGGTGTGACAGTCAAGCACGGGTGTGTAACCATTACTGATCTGCCCAGGATGATTCAATACGATAACTTGAGCGGTGAAATCCTGAGCGCCACGAGGCGGTTGGTTCTTGGAATCGCCGGTGACGTAGCCACGACGCAACTCCTTCACGGAGATATTCTTGACGTTGAAGCCGACGTTATCACCGGGCACAGCCTCAGTCAAGGCCTCGTGGTGCATCTCCACGGACTTGACTTCGGTGGTGAGGGCTGCCGGGGCGAAGGTCACCACCATACCGGGTTTCAGGATACCCGTTTCTACACGTCCAACCGGTACGGTACCGATACCACCGATCTTGTAGACATCCTGCAAGAGAAAACGTACGTTTGATATTTTCAATGAGCAATTGCAATATATCAGATGTCTTTATGTAATTGATTATAGAAGTAGATGATTTTGTCAAGACTTGATTACATTATACTAATAATAATTTGATGACAAAAAATTGCAAAAACAAGAGATATATTTACTAATTCTCGATGAAGGAAACTGTGTCTTGATTGATAGTGAAAACAACAAGACGAAAATATGTCTGAAAAATAATGTTATCTGTAGGACAATCTCACCTGAAGTGGCAAACGCAGCGGCTTGTCAGTCGGTCTTGACGGCGGCAAAATCGCATCAAGAGCCTCAATCAGAGTCTTGCCCTCAGCGTTTCCATCTTTGCGCTCGATCTTCCATCCCTTGTACCAGGGTATCTTGGGTGAAGGTTCGAGCATGTTGTCGCCGTGCCAGCCGGAAATCGGCACAAATGCGACTGAGGCCGGGTTGTAGCCGATCTTCTTGATGTACGAGCTCACCTCTTTCTTGATCTCCTCGAAGCGAGCCTCGGAGTACGGAGGCTCGGTTATGTCCATCTTGTTAACGCCAACGATCAGCTGTTTGACGCCGAGTGTGAACGCGAGCAGAGCGTGTTCACGGGTCTGGCCGTTCTTTGATATACCAGACTCAAATTCACCTGTTAATTTATGCAAAGTAGTTATTAAATGTAATCGTGATCATGGTGCACATAAGGTGATAATAACTTACCAATTCCAGCAGCTACGATGAGTACAGCGCAATCAGCCTGACTCGTACCGGTGATCATGTTCTTAATGAAATCCCGATGTCCCGGGGCATCGATGATGGTCACGTAGTACTTGGCGGTCTCGAATTTCCAGAGAGCGATGTCGATGGTGATACCACGTTCGCGCTCAGCTTTTAGCTTGTCCAGAACCCAGGCGTACTTGAAACTGCCCTTGCCCATCTCCTGGGCCTCCTTCTCGAACTTCTCGATCGTACGTTTGTCGATGCCGCCGCATTTGTAGATCAGGTGGCCGGTGGTCGTCGACTTGCCGGAGTCAACGTGGCCGATCACCACGATGTTTATGTGGATCTTTTCCTTGCCCATCTTGGCCCGCGAATCGTCAGACTAGACTGTAAAGGATAATAGGAACGTATTCTTTGTTTAAGAAGAAAGTAATGATAAAGTTATAATTTTTGAAGTACGTTATGGTCTAGCAAAATTAGACGTGAATAAAGTTTTGCTTATGGTTTCAAAAGATGCTAAAAGAGAACTTTTTAATACTTATTTTGAATAAAATTGTGTTAAAATGCTTTTATTACTTTTGAACATTGAATGAGTTAAGCTTCGTTTAGTTAGAAATCATGCCGTTATTGATTTCTTCGATATTGAAATTGAATTTTTTTCAAGTGTTCGATGTACCGTATCTTGACGGTATTGAATTCCAACACAAAGGCAGAAAAAGTATTGTGCTAGTTTCTTTTCGAAAATTCAAAATCAATATTTTATGCGCTTCCTTGAATCCATTTAGAAGATAATACGCGTGCCGTTATATTGCAAAATGTTATGCAATGTAGTGAAGAAAAGTACTATTTCAACTTCAGATAATAACAAAGACATTTTTTTACAAAATTTATGTGTTAATTTTAGCTAAAAAACTATTTTTATAACACAAATATTAAATCAATATTTAATAAATGTTTATAAACACTTCGGTTTCATGAAATGAGGTCACAACAATATTGACGTCAAAGTCATAAAAAATATCTATGTATAGACATATAGACAGTTGAACGTACCAATATACCAAATGGAAGTAAATTAAAGTAAATTGAGTATATTTTATGATGTGGCTGAAATCGAGTTTACTGTTATTTTATTATATTTAAAAAAAATAGAATACTTGAATAATAGATTTTTGTAACATTAACTTGGAAGACTAATTTATTAATAATTTTTCTACGACTTCACCAAAAAAAGGAAAATTTCTGCATAATTTCAGATACGTGCTCGGATACCATAATTTTGAGTTGAATTATCAAGTTATGCTAATTAGACAAAATTAATTCTCGCATTTCAGTCAATACCTATTGAAACCATACCGAATGCTTTCTGATGTAACTTCTATAATACTATTGCCATAATTTCTCAACGTATTAATTACCTGCAGTTTCCCATTTAACTCGTAAACGGTGAAATAGCTGCCACAAAGGCTTTACTATCCTACAACGTAATAACAGCCACAGTCAAACAACCCAAATTAATGCTAACAAGTTAGCCACACAACGTCACACAAGTATAGCCGACCAAGAGGCCAACGAACTAATCGTCCCAATATCGATTGCAATAAGTACATAACACCCTCGCGTTCGCGCTATTACCGCAATCATCACTGCTCTTATCTCTCATCCGTCGTGCACATATATGTATACATGTACATACTTCTCTGATAAAATCAATCTCTCAAAGTCAACCGTATACCTCGAATCAATAATCCCATCGGCGGCGACGACAACAACAACAGCAGCATCGCCTATATACAATATTTTACCGTCACCGCGGCAGCATTGTCACTCGTACGCGCGCGCACAGCCTCATCATCTCCACGACATGACGAAACACCGCTCGCAAGATACGAAATCATTTCCCAACCGAAGCATCCGCTAAGACAAACGGCGGGGGCAAATGTAATAAGGCAAAAAAAAGGAATCCAATCGATAAGCCAAGCTGGCCGTGTATTTTTCATGAGCGGGGTCCCGATGTATACGATTACGTTCACTTCGGTCGCGGAGAATAGATATTGCACGAAGTATATAGAAGAAGACGAAGCAGGAAGCGCAAAAAAGTCGGTATAGAAGCGAGCGAAAGATCGAACGAGTCGGCGGGCGTCAAGTTTCAGCCCCCCACTATACCCGCGCGCTATATGCACACCTTGCCCCCGCGAGACACTCGACCCCAAGTTACCCCGATTCGCGGGCCACCTCTATGTCTACCTCTCTGTCTCTCTCTCACTCTTAAAAAAAAAAGTTTTTCTGGTACCAAAAAAAGTCCTGTAAATCAATCTAAAAACCAACACATCCTCCTAAGTTCCAAGAAAAGTTGAACCCTCCTTCTCACTACACGGAAGTAATGGAAAAAACATAACATATTGAAGAAATCGCGGGACATACGGTGAGCCTAGCGGCGCGCGAAGAGGTTCACCCAACGCCCCTCTTTCTGCAATGGCCGGCGCGCGCGCACTCACACATACACACACGCGAGAAAGAGAGATCGATCCACCTAACCCCTTTACACTGGCGAAAGCTCAAAGCTCTCTCTCTCATACACATACACATATATGCTCTATACCTTAATGCTACCGGGAGGTGCGACGCGCCAAATGCGCAAAAATATCCCGGCAGGAGAGAGCGGCCGGCGAGAGCGAGCTTTTGGGATTTTCGCGCGAAATCGCGACGTTCGCAACATAAAACGCGAGCAACGAAAGCTCGGAGGCAGTGGCGGTGGCCGGGGATCGATACGCAAGCGTGCAGCCAGCCGGCACTCTCGTTCC
Organism: Torymus auratus; assembly: GCA_900474315.1. Taxonomy (NCBI): domain Eukaryota; kingdom Metazoa; phylum Arthropoda; class Insecta; order Hymenoptera; family Torymidae; genus Torymus; species Torymus auratus. The sequence continues at coordinate 26,731 of UXGD01001445.1, forward strand.
TACCTTTCTATCGCTATTCTCTCTTGTTTCTACGCGTACTCACGTTTTAGACGACGTTGCGATGTTGTCAAAAGCTACCAGCCAGCTGTAGCAGCAGAAGCTACCAATTGAACGCTGATTTCGCCGCGGTGCAGGTAGAAGAAGGCTTTGGAACGGGGTTGAGCCGAGGAGAGACAGACGTGGCCGCGAGACCACCCGAGTGAGAGAACCAGCCGTCGTCGTCGTCGTCGTCGTCCCTCTCTTCCTCTCTCTCTCTCTCTTTCTGTCTATCCCTCTCTCGCTCTCTCCCTCTCGCGCGCAGCCCCCGACGCGGCGCGCAACTCGCGCCGGAAATGCGCCTGCGCCACCGTCGGCCGACGACCGTCATGGCCGAGCTTCCCCCGCCGGCGCGGTTTCGTATATACTGCGCGATGGCGAGTATTATATAGGTATAGGTGTAGAATGTCGTTTATATGATGCCTTGGCGAGGGTTGCGCGGTGAGATTCGATTTCGCTTGAATTTGAAATCAGAGGGTTGTGGAATGGGGTGGTTTCGGAATTTTCGTATTTTATACATTTTAGTTTGAAAATTATTGTATAATGGATAGTATGAGAGTAGGGGTGACAGCTGATGGCATTGGTTTTCTAGTTTTTGTAATTTAAATCAATTTTTATATTATCTTATAATAAATTATTTTATTCTTTTTTGTTGCTTGTTTTAAGAGAAAGAAATATCTTTACGAAAATTGCAAAATATATAAATCAATGATTTTGCAACCCATATTGAAGTTTAATAGACATTCATGTAAATGCTTCACTGCTCGAGCACAATCTATCAATTGTTTCTAAATGCTTCGTCGTTTTCGAGCGGAACATTACCCACTGCACTTTCGTGCAATCTAATTATTAATACTTTCATTTGGTAACATGATGACTAATAGGCGTTTAAACTACTGAAGTTACAGATGTATACGTAGCTTCATGAATGGCAAGAGAAATGGGTGGGAGTGCAGGTTCGTATAACTATGCAACAATGTAGTAATAATAAACTTTTATTGTAGTTTCATATAGATATATCCCTGTACTTTCGAGTGTGAAATGAGTATATCTGCAGAACATATGTAGCGTGTCGAATCGAAAAGCTCTGCCAATTGTTTTGGCACGACGCTTCTTCAAAGTGATTCTTCATTCATCCATTGCTTTTTTATACTCAGGCATTCGTCAAATCTTACGCAATCACAAACTGTTACATAATCATTTAACTTGATATAATTTAGATCATTAAATTAAAATTTAAATTAGTTCACGCTCGATATTAATCTGCGCGCTTTTTCATAAAATTATTTAATTTCGTTTCTTTATTAAAGCTAAGGAGTTGAGCGCTAGTATGTTTTGAAATCGCAAAATATTAAGAAAACAGTAATAGTAGACTCTACATTTGGTAAAACACTTCTTTTCTCATCTTGTCTAGAAAAATAAGATCATTTATTATCATCCCACTAAACTATATAAAGATTAGAGGTGCACGAGTACTCGAAGATTCGAAGTATTTGCTCTAAAAACTCGACTCGACGAACTCGAAATAGTTCGAAATTATCGAATAGTTCGAACATCAATCGAGTAGTTTGAACTGATCGAGTAGTTCGAACTTTGATCGAGTAGTTCGAACTTTGATCGAGTAGTTTGAACTTCGATCTAGTAGTTCGAACTTTGATCTAGTAGTTTGAACTTTGATCTAGTAGTTTGAAATAATAGGGTACTTTGAACTTGCAGTGATTAGTACTGATTAAATTGTAAAAGAATTATAAATAAAAATTATTGATAATTATAAAATCTTAGGATTATTATAATTTATACATTTAGCTAATTATATTATTTTATAAGTTTCTAAGAGAGACAACTGGTTGGATCTAATTCGAGTAGTTCGACTTCATTCGAGTAGTTCGACTTGATTCGAGTAGTTCGACTTCATTCGAGTAGTTCGACTTCAATCAAGTAGTTCGACTTCATTCGAGTAGCTCGACTTCGATCGGGTAGTTCAAATTGGTCCGAGTAGTTTGACCTGACTCGAGTAGTTCAAAGTACCGAGTACTCAACTCGAATTCGAAGAAGAAGTTCGATACAGTTCAAACACGCCGAGTTGAGTACTCGTGCATCCCTAATAAAGATATTATCTTGTAATATTTACAATTTTAATTTACAATTACAATACAAATAGGTCTTGTACAAAATAAATAAAAATACTGTCGTAATGACCTGTATATTAAAAATTAAAAAACATAACACAAAGATGTATTGCAAAAGTAACAGTGACAATACAGTTAATAATTTTTAATTTGCTACCAGTGTTTTTGATATGTTCTTTTACTATCTTGAATCTCATAATTTCATTAGTAATTCTCTATAAAATATATTTTTTCAACACATGACAATGAAAAAGGCCCTTTTTCTGCGTAGAAAAGTAAATCAAAAATTGAAATTTTCGGGCGTTTGGCGAGGCCTCCCGCGGCAGCGGGAGGAAATGTTTTTAGCCTCTCGCTATGTGATGACTGATCCATATACCCGATCTCCCATTCACTTTTCATGCAAAAAAGGTCCTATTCCTGCACAATGTACTATTGGTTTTATTGGTCTACTTTATGTTATATACAACGCGGCTCGTTGACATCCTTTCATGAATGAATCTCACCTCAAAAGCTGATACTCGCGAAAAGATAACCCACGAAGTACAGTTCCACAGGGGCTCAGAGACGTCCATCAGTGTAAAAATGCTGAAGTGTCATATGTGTCTTATTTTATTTATGTGGTATATAATTCTATAATCGTTTGATAATAATTATACAATCTGTAGAATTCCTCATATCATCGCGCGGTACATAACATGCCAACCTTTAAGTTTTGCGCGAAGAAAAGCCAAAGTATGAGTCTAAAGCGAAAAAGAACCAGCAAACGGATATATCGCAAAAAAGCTTCCAGTTTGCACTTTTCCAGACGAAGAAAAGCCAGTTCGCGTGAAACTTAGAAATTGGCTTTATTCATACCGCGCTAAGACATACTCCCCCTTGCAATTATCCCACAATTAATTAAACTATTGCATAATATATTATCATTATAGTGATTTTGTTTCCATATAATTGTATTAACTGATTGAAAAAAACTTTCACTAATTTATAAATTTAATGTGTTATGATTTATTTACAATAAGTACTTACAATATTAAAGCGTATTTCAAATTAATACTTAAATATAATTGGCACTGTTATGACATTATCACACATAGTACTATAAAAATACAAATACATATTTACACGTCAACTTAGTAAAAAGTAACTTTTGGTCCCATACACGCAACATCACAATTGGTGGTCACAAATTCTGCTAAATATTCATCAGAACACTTCTATAGTAGACCTATTTCTTTCCGCTATGGATTTTTTCCTTTCCGCAACGGATTTCCTCCTTTCCTTCTCATTGATCTCCTCCTGAACAAACTGGGGATCGTTCCAGTACTCTACGTTGCCACTGCCCCATATAAGAAAAATCACGTTACTAACAATCGCCACAGTGAAAAGAATCCAGAACACTATTTTCCATTCGTCAAGTGTTTGATTGGTCGTCAGAACACCTATGACATAGGGACCCGCAATTCCCGTGAGCGCTGACACTCCATTAGTGAGAGCCATCAATGTACCAGCATAGTTGGGACTCAGATCCAGAGGATTCACCATAACACTGGGATAAGCAGTGCCCATCAGGGTGAGCGAGATGGTGAACATGGTGATGACGAGGACGCGGTCGCAGCCAGCGTAGGAGGCAGCCACGATGAAGGTCGCCGAGACGCTAAGAGCTGTCACCGAGCCGACCTTCCGAATCAGAGTCATTGACACGTTTCTTTTAGAGATAAGGTAGTCCGCGACCCAAGAACTGGTGTTACCACCAATCCACATGCAGAGGTAGACCAAGGAGGTCAGGTAGCCGTTGTTTTCCACGGAGAATTTCAACACACCGCTCATATACTTGGGCAAATCCGTGATGATGGACAGGATGGCCCAGTTGAATCCAACTAGGGCTATGATGACTGCCCATAACGGTTTGGATCTGAGGATGTGGCGCCATGGTACGGGTGGTGGTTTGTCGTGAGTATGCTCGTTCATACGCTCTTTGAGAAAGTTTACCTGTCGCAAAAATAAATTTATTATGAATCTAGCGTAGAAAATACTATGATAGAATGTGAAACAATAAGGAAAAAAAATGAGAATTATCACCGGGAAAAAGAATTTCGGAGTAATCGTAAACCAAGCAAACATTTGAATAACGTACCACGCGGCAACACAACCATAAAGCATTCAACCAACTCACCTCTTTTTCAGAAATGAACGGATGATCCTTCGGGCTATTGTAGCAGGCACCCAACCAAATCATGAACCATATCACAGCAATGGTTCCGACCACGTAGAATACTAAGGGCCAACCGATTTTCGTGTACTGCAGGATCCAGCCGGACACAGTCGTCGCGTAAATCGTACCGATCAACGCGCCTGCGTACACGAACGATGCTGTTCGCGATCTTTCCTCCGGTGGGGTCCACTGTGCTAGGAGTACGTTGATGGCTGGATATGTTGTACCTTCGCCCAGACCCATCAGGATTCGAAGGATGATGAGGGCTGTCGCGTCACCGACGTACACGGCTGCGGGTGTGAGGAGGGTGAAAACGGCAGTGAGAAGAACGCCGATGCCCAGTGTGTGTTTACCACCGTACTTCTCCGCTATAATGCCACCAGGGATGTGAGTGACGACGTAGCCCCAGTAGAAGGAGGAGAGGATGAGACCCTGTGGGTAAATATTTGCGTTTAGGCAAGTTTTGCAAGGTTTAATAAGGTTTAATAATTATAGAGGAAAGTTTTCATATACATTGCTTCGGGAAAAGTATTATAGACTGTCAGGGTTTATCTTGTTAAATTACCATATGCAAATAAAGAATCAAATACTTCAGGAAATAGAAATTTTATATAATTTATTATCGTGTGGACGTTTCGGGAGTGATGTAACTCACCTTCTCAAGACATGAGGAAATGTAGAATTATAAATTCACTAAAAAATCGGTATAATTTTTTATTTCTTCAAGAATGGAATATAATTAGGAACAATTTTCTAATAGTTTTCAATTAAAATTGTTTAATGATACCTTGCTGACGTCGTGTTTTAATATTATAATTTTCATATACATTTTATTAATCTTATAAATGTATTAAAGTATCATTGAAATTTTTTTCTATAAAAAAATTTTTTTGTTCATATATTTAATAAAATTAAACGATTTTCATTATTATTTTCCTGATTATGTGCAGATTTTCAAGTTCTTTATTTTATTGAAATTATAAAGGAAACGATCATCGTAAACATCAATTATATAATATATTAGACTTGATTAGTTTCTTATCATTATATCCAAGGTTTATCTTTATACTTTAATTTAATAATAGTCTTTAATTTCTACGAGATTTGATAAAATATATTGTGCCTTATTATTTAGTTAGAACGTAGAATATTTTTAATCTTTGAAGGCTTTAGTTACCGGTAAGGTGATATACTAGTAAGTATTATCATTGTAATGTATATGCAGAAGGCATATAAATCAAGTTAAAATGTCTTGAAAAAATTGTTAATGATTGCTTGTAAATTATTTAGACAATCTTCTTTGATTTAACTAAGGTTAAAAGAAAAACAGTCAAGGTAAAAGCAGTGAATTGAAAAGTCATAACGTTGAATCTATCATTTTATATTTATAGCATTAACTTTATTAAATCATGACACACATTTATTATCGAGAAAGAAACACTTTTTTTATTAACAACTCAGCCTTACTACTTATTGAAAAAAAAACAGATCACATTAAAAATACCTGAGTGTATTCGTCCCAATCATACTTTTCCTGAAAATTCCCACTCCCACTGCTGCTATTCGTAGGTACTTTCTGGTCATCATACGTGCACGTATTATCAGTGATATTTTCATTCTGCGGAAGCGGTATTGTCATTTCCGTGATTGCGATGGACAGACAGCCCCTCATCGCGAACGCGTTGAACAGCCCGAAGAAGCACATCAGCGCGAATATGTATCGCTGAGGCATGCTGCCACCTTCAAAACACACAACCAAATCACATCATTAAAACTATTGAAAAAACATTAATAAATCACCAAAAATTCAACTATTAACAATCACATCCTTACAGCACTTGTGTATATCGGTAAACATTTCGCGGCCGACTGTCATTCTGGCGCCGTCAGATGCTCGTGTAATATACCCGGTGAGCTGTGCACGTCACAAAAGCGCGTTAAACCGCCTCTGATTACCCTGATAATACTGATCAAGCACAAAGCCGTCTGGAGATTCTTAAGGCTCTTCACGTGCGTGCGTGCCGCGAAAGCCGCGTGGGAGAGGGAAGACGATAAAGTTTACTATCTCGCCTGCGCCCCCAACGGTAGTAAAAGATTTATTATAAGATGATACATAGTTATGGCGAAACAATGTTAGTTAGAGATTTTCTAGGTAATCGAGGTATGTTGTAAAATAATATGGGGAGAGTTTTTCACGGCATTAGGCGTTGTTTTGCAACGCGTGCGACGTTAATTAATTGTATTTATTCAAAGTCTGCTCGAGATAAATAAAAGTGGTAATTGACGTCTGGTCTTTTTGTATTTGTAAACGTTTGTTGGTTGTGAATCTTCGTAAAACGAGGCGAAAGTTTGTTAATCTGCTTAATCGTGTAGATTACAATGTCGTCACGAGACGTGAACATTAAATAATGACTTTCATATTCGATAATTCCACGTATTCTCCATTATTTGCATACAACTTTTAGAAAAAAAACCGTTGTATATAATTTTACATACTCAATTGTACGATTGTAAATTGCTAGCCAAAATTTCCTATGCACATGTGTTTGCAGGTGGGTATACGCGTTCGATAGACATAAGACGTAACGATTGATTGCGGGTGTTCTCAGAGTATACTTATCTTATCTATCTATAAATTTTTCGCATTAAGAATGAATATTTCATGTTCAATTATCACTGTAATTGTAGCAATACACGCTTAAGGAAATCGATTACTCACATTTCATGTTGTTTTAGTTCTGTTATAACAAGAAGCCGAAGCCATTTAAAAGTGTAGCAGTTGCCACGATATTTACTCATGATTATTCTAAAAGTGACTTAATTCTATTATCGAAATAACGCGTGAAAAATTGGGTTTTTAAAATGTCGGGTTATCAATGTTTTAATCATTTTAAAATACATCAGAATTGAGAGGAAAATGTTAGGTGTTATTAATTGCATTGTGGCCATGCAATTTTATACCAAGGCAAACATCCTACCTTGCGAATGGTCATCAAGTTTTTATTATTTAAAAGGTTTCCAAATCATTGAAGGAATAAGAATACAGTAAGAATAACGTTAGTATTAAAATCCTTTGCCATTTAAAATTTAACAATATTTTTACATTTATCTTTTTACAATATCTATATTCATGAAGTTTAGAAATATAACTTAACTTCGTACGAAAGTGATTTTTGTTCGTTTCCAGTTAAATGAAATATTTAGGAAGATGCGCATACACATACTGGTTATAAATGTTTTATGAATGTAATTACGTTATAAATGTTCTTAAGCTATGTGAATACATTTATAAGAATTGACGTTCAGGTGAACACTAACGAATAATGGTTTTTTAACATGATGTTGAACGAAACTATAAGGTCATATTCATAATCGGGCGCATTTATGTGAAAATTTTTTCAGGAAAATAATATGTTTACATAACGAAATTATCGGTTTCAGAATAATTTATTTCAAACTAAATATAGATGTTAAATATTGAAATTATATTAATTGTCATTTTATTGCAGCCACGCAATATCCAAGTTCATGCTCAAATTCGTATTGTTGATTTTTCAGAGATAAGAGTGATGAAGTCATTTGACAGAGTATGGAATAATTCTATAAATACACTGAGAAAAATACTGTAAGAAAATTTGCTATAAACGTAATAAAAATTACTATATTGTGTAGGAATGTAGGGACGAATGTGGATTATGCCGAATTTTTATTATAATAATAGAAATAATTAATATATTTGGAATAATTTTTATAAAAGTTAA